>JAKZAN010000232.1:0-68085 GCA_023053545.1 Lepidurus packardi
TTAATTCAGACCGTAAGGAATTCATTCAGTCCGTAAAGAATTAATTCCGTCCGTAAGGTATTAATTCAGTCCGTAAGGAATTAATTAAGTCCGTAAGCAATTAATTCAGTCCGTAAGGAATAACTTCAGTCCGTAATGGATTAATTCAGTCCGTATGAAATTAATTCAGTCCGTAAGGAATTAATTCAGTAAGAACGGAATTCAATCAATCCTAAAGAATTAATTCAGTCCGTAAGGAAATAATTCAGTCCGTAAGGAATTAATTCAGTCCGTAAGGAATTAATTCAGTCCGTAACGAATTAATTAAGTCCATAATGAATTAATTCAGTCCGTAAGGAATAACTTCAGTCCGTAAAGAATTAATTAAATCCGTACGGAATTAATTCAGACCGTAAGGAATTAATTCAGTCCGTAAAGAATTAATTCCGTCCGTAAGGTATTAATTCAGTCCGTAAGGAATTAATTAAGTCCGTAAGCAATTAATTCAGTCCGTAAGGAATAACTTCAGTCCGTAATGGATTAATTCAGTCCGTATGAAATTAATTCAGTCCGTAAGGAATTAATTCAGTAAGAACGGAATTCAATCAATCCTAAAGAATTAATTCAGTCCGTAAGGAAATATGTCAGTCCGTAAGGAATTAATTCAGTCCGTAAGGAATTAATTCAGTCCGTAACGAATTAATTAAGTCCATAATGAATTAATTCAGTCCGTAAGGAATAACTTCAGTCCGTAAAGAATTAATTAAATCCGTACGGAATTAATTCAGACCGTAAGGAATTAATTCAGTCCGTAAAGAATTAATTCTGTCCGTAAGGAATTAGTTTGGTATGTAAGGAATTAATTCAGTCCGTAAGGAATCAATTCAGTCCGTAATGAATTAATTCAGTCCGTAAGGAATTAAATTACTCCGCAAGGAATTAATTAAGTCCGTAAGGAATTAATTAAGTACGTAAGGAATTAATTCAGTCCGTAAGGATTTAATTCAGTCCGTAAGGTATTAATTCAGTCCGTAAGGAATTAATTCAGTCCGTAAGCAATTAATTCAGTCCGTAAGGAATAACTTCAGTACGTAAGGAAATAATTCAGTCCGTAATGGATTAATTAAGTCCGTAATGAATTAATTCAGTACGTAAAGAATTAATTCAGTCCATAAGGAATTAATTCAGTCCGTAAGGGAATTAAGTCAGTCCGTAAGGAATTATTTCAGTCCGTAATAAATTAATTCAGTCCGTAAGGAATTATTTCAGTCCGTAATTAATTCATTCATTCCTTACGGAATTAATTAAGTCCATAATGAATTAATTCAGTCCGTAAGGAATTAATTCAGTCCGTAAGGAATTAATTAAATCCGTACGGAATTAATTCAGACCGTAAGGAATTAATTAAGTCCGTAAGGAATTAATTAAGTCCGTAAGGAATTAATTAAGTCCGTAAGGAATTAATTCAGTCCGTAAAGTATTAATTCAGTACGTAAGGAATTAATTCATTCCGTAATTGATTAATTAAGTCCGTAATGAATTAATTCAGTCCGTATGAAATTAATTCAGTCCGTAAGGAATTAATTCAGTCCGTAAGGAATTAATTAAGTAAGAACGGAATTCAATCAATCCTAAAGAATTAATTCAGTCCGTAAGGAATTAATTTAGTCCGTAACGAATTAATTAAGTCCAGAATGAATTAATTCAGTCCGTAAGGAATTAATTCAGTCCGTAAGGAATTAATTCAGTCCGTAACGAATTAATTAAGTCCATAATGAATTAATTGAGTCCGTAAGGAATTAATTCAGTCCGTAAGGAATTAATTAAATCCGTACGGAATTAATTCAGACCGTAAGGAATTAATTCAGTCCGTAAAGAATTAATTCCGTCCTTAAGGAATTAGTTAGGTATGTAAGGAATTAATTCAGTCCGTAAGGAATCAATTCAGTCCGTGATGAATTAATTCAGTCCGTAAGGAATTAATTTACTCCGTAAGGAATTAATTAATACCGTAAGGAATTAATTCATTCCGTAATGGATTAATTAAGTCCGTAATGAATTAATTCAGTCCGTATGAAATTAATTCAGTCCGTAAGGAATTAATTAAGGAATTAATTCAGTCCGTAAGGAATTAATTCAGTAAGAACGGAATTCAATCAATCCTAAAGAATTAATTCAGTCCGTAAGGAATTAATTCAGTCCGTAACGAATTAATTAAGTCCATAATGAATTAATTCAGTCCGTAAGGAATTAATTCAGTCCGTAAGGAATTAATTCAGTCCGTAACGAATTAATTAAGTCCATAATGAATTAATTCAGTCCGTAAGGAATTAATTCAGTCCGTAAGGAATTAATTAAATCCGTACGGAATTAATTCAGACCGTAAGGAATTAATTCAGTCCGTAAAGAATTAATTCCGTCCTTAAGGAATTAGTTAGGTATGTAAGGAATTAATTCAGTCCGTAAGGAATCAATTCAGTCCGTAATGAATTAATTCAGTCCGTAAGGAATTAATTTACTCCGTAAGGAATTAATTAAGTCCGTAAGGAATTAATTCATTCCGTAATGGATTAATTAAGTCCGTAATGAATTAATTCAATCCGTATGAAATTAATTCAGTCCGTAAGGAATTAATTAAGGAATTAATTCAGTCCGTAAGGAATTAATTCAGTCCGTAAGGAATTAATTAAGTCCGTAAGGAATTACTTAAGTCCGTAAGGAATTAATTCAGTCCGTAAGGATTTAATTCAGTCCGTAAGGTATTAATTCAGTCCGTAAGGAATTAATTCAGTCCGTAGGCAATTAATTCAGTCCGTAAGGAATAACTTCAGTACGTAAGGAAATAATTCAGTCCGTAATGGATTAATTAAGTCCGTAAGGAATTAATTAAGTCCGTAAAGAATTAATTCATTCCGTAAGGAATTAATTCAGTCCGTAAGGAATTAATTCAGTCCGTAAGGAATTATTTCAGTCCGTAATTAATTAATTCAGTCCGTAAGGAATTATTTCAGTCCGTAATTAAGTCATTCATTCCTTACGGAATTAATTAAGTCCATAATGAATTAATTAAATCCGTACGGAATTAATTCAGACCGTAAGGAATTAATTAAGTACGTAAGGAATTAATTAAGTCCGTAAGGAATTAATTCAGTCCGTAAAGAATTAATTCCGTCCGTAAGGAATTAATTAGGTCCGTAAGGAATTAATTCAGTCCGTAAGGAATTAATTCAGTCCGTAATGAATTAATTCAGTCCGTAAGGAATTAATTTAGTCCGTAAGTCTTTAATTCAGTCCGTAAGGAATTAATTCAGTCCGTAAGGAATTAATTAAGTCCGTAAGGAATTAATTCAGTCCGTAAGGAATAAGTTCAGTACGTAAGGAATTAATTAAGTCCGTAATGGATTAATTCAGTCCGTATGAAATTAATTCAGTCCGTAAGGAATTAATTCAGTCCGTAAGGAATTAATTCAGTAAGAACGGAATTCAATCAATCCTAAAGAATTAATTCAGTCCGTAAGGAAATAATTCAGTCCGTAAGGAAATAATTCAGTCCGTAAGGAATTAATTCAGTCCGTAAGGAATTAATTCAGTCCGTAACGAATTAATTAAGTCCATAATGAATTAATTCAGTCCGTAAGGAATTAATTCAGTCCGTAAGGAATTAATTTAGTCCGTAAGGAATTAATTAAGTCCGTAAGGAATTAATTAAGTCCGTAAGGAATTAATTAAGTCCGTAAGGAATTAATTCAGTCCGTAAGGATTTAATTCAGTCCGTAAGGTATTAATTCAGTTCGTAAGGAGTTAATTCAGTCCGAAAGTAATTAATTCAGTCCGTAAGGAATAACTTCAGTACGTAAGGAAATAATTCAGTCCGTAATGGATTAATTAAGTCCGTAATGAATTAATTCAGTCCGTAAGGAATTAATAAAATCCGTACGGAATTAATTCAGACCGTAAGGAATTAATTAAGTACGTAAGGAATTAATTAAGTCCGTAAAGAATTAATTCAGTCCGTAAGGAATTAATTCAGTCCGTAAGGAATTACTTCAGTCCGTAAGGAATTAATTTAGTCCGTAAGGAATTAATTAAGTCCGTAAGGAATTAATTAAGTCCGTAAGGAAGTAATTCAGTCCGTAAGGATTTAATTCAGTCCGTAAGGTATTAATTCAGTCCGTAAGGAATTAATTCAGTCCGTAAGGAATTAATTCAGTCCGTAAGGAATTAATTCAGTCCGTAAGGAATTAATTCAGTCCGTAAGGAATTATTTCAGTCCGTAATTAACTCATTCATTCCTTACGGAATTAATTAAGTCCATAATGAATTAATTCAGTCCGTAATTAATTAATTCAGTCCGTAAGGAATTAATTAAATCCGTACGGAATTAATTCAGACCGTAAGGAATTAATTAAGTACGTAAGGAATTAATTAAGTCCGTAAAGAATTAATTCCGTCCGTAAGGAATTAATTAGGTCCGTAAGGAATTAATTCAGTCCGTAAGGAATTAATTCAGTCCGTAAGGAATTATTTCAGTCCGTAAGGAATTAATTTAGTCCGTAAGGAATTAATTAAGTCCGTAAGGAATTAATTAAGTCCGTAAGGAATTAATTAAGTCCGTAAGGAATTAATTCAGTCCGTAAGGATTTAATTCAGTCCGTAAGGTATTAATTCAGTTCGTAAGGAGTTAATTCAGTCCGAAAGGAATTAATTCAGTCCGTAAGGAATTAATTCAGTCCGTAAGGAATTATTTCAGTCCGTAATTAACTCATTCATTCCTTACGGAATTAATTAAGTCCATAATGAATTAATTCAGTCCGTAATTAATTAATTCAGTCCGTAAGGAATTAATTAAATCCGTACGGAATTAATTCAGATCGTAAGGAATTAATTAAGTACGTAAGGAATTAATTAAGTCCGTTAAGAATTAATTCCGTCCGTAAGGAATTAATTAGGTCCGTAAGGAATTAATTCAGTCCGTAAGGAATTAATTCAGTCCGTAAGGAATTATTTCAGTCCGTAAGGAATTAATTTAGTCCGTAAGGAATTAATTAAGTCCGTAAGGAATTAATTAAGTCCGTAAGGAATTAATTAAGTCCGTAAGGAATTAATTCAGTCCTTAAGGATTTAATTCAGTCCGTAAGGTATTAATTCAGTCCGTAAGGAAGTAATTCGGTCCGTAAGGAATTAATTCAGTCCGTAAGGAATTATTTCAGTCCGTAATTAACTCATTCATACCTTACGGAATTAATTAAGTCCATAATGAATTAATTCAGTCCGTAAGGATTTAATTCAGTCCGTAAGGAATTAATTAAATCCGTACGGAATTAATTCAGACCGTAAGGAATTAATTCAGTCCGTAAAGAATTAATTCCGTCCTTAAGGAATTAGTTAGGTATGTAAGGAATTAATTTACTCCGTAAGGAATTAATTAAGTCCGTAAGGAATTAATTCATTCCGTAATGGATTAATTAAGTCCGTAATGAATTAATTCAATCCGTATGAAATTAATTCAGTCCGTAAGGAATTAATTAAGGAATTAATTCAGTCCGTAAGGAATTAATTCAGTCCATAATGAATTAATTCAGTCCGTAAGGAATTAATTCAGTCCGTAAGGAATTAATTCAGTCCGTAACGAATTAATTAAGTCCATAATGAATTAATTCAGTCCGTAAGGAATTAATTCAGTCCGTAAGGAATTAATTAAATCCGTACGGAATTAATTCAGACCGTAAGGAATTAATTCAGTCCGTAAAGAATTAATTCCGTCCTTAAGGAATTAGTTAGGTATGTAAGGAATTAATTCAGTCCGTAAGGAATCAATTCAGTCCGTAATGAATTAATTCAGTCCGTAAGGAATTAATTTACTCCGTAAGGAATTAATTAAGTCCGTAAGGAATTAATTAAATCCGTAAGGAATTAATTCAGTCCGTAAGGATTTAATTCAGTCCGTAAGGTATTAATTCAGTCCGTAAGGAATTAATTAAGTCCGTAAGCAATTAATTCATTCCGTAAGGAATAACTTCAGTCCGTAATGGATTAATTCAGTCCGTATGAAATTAATTCAGTCCGTAAGGAATTAATTAAGGAATTAATTCAGTCCGTAAGGAATTAATTCAGTAAGAACGGAATTCAATCAATCCTAAAGAATTAATTCATTCCGTAAGGAAATAATTCAGTCCGTAAGGAATTAATTCAGTCCGTAACGAATTAATTAAGTCCGTAATGAATTAATTCAGTCCGTAAGGAATTAATTCAGTCCGTAAGGAATTAATTAAATCCGTACGGAATTAATTCAGACCGTAAGGAATTAATTCAGTCCGTAAAGAATTAATTCCGTCCGTAAGGAATTAGTTAGGTATGTAAGGAATTAATTCAGTCCGTAAGGAATCAATTCAGTCCGTAATGAATTAATTCAGTCCGTAAGGAATTAATTTACTCCGTAAGGAATTAATTAAGTCCGTAAGGAATTACTTAAGTCCGTAAGAAATTAATTCAGTCCGTAAGGATTTAATTCAGTCCGTAAGGTATTAATTCAGTCCGTAAGGAATTAATTCAGTCCGTAAGCAATTAATTCAGTCCGTAAGGAATAACTTCAGTACGTAAGGAAATAATTCAGTCCGTAATGGATTAATTAAGTCCGTAAGGAATAAATTCAGTCCGTAAAGAATTAATTCAGTCCGTAAGGAATTAATTCAGTCCGTAAGGAATTAATTCAGTAAGAACGGAATTCAATCAATCCTAAAGAATTAATTCAGTCCGTAAGGAAATAATTCAGTCCATAATGAATTAATTCAGTCCGTAAGGAATTAATTCAGTCCGTAAGGAATTAATTTAGTCCGTAAGGAATTAATTAAGTCCGTAAGGAATTAATTAAGTCCGTAAGGAATTAATTAAGTCCGTAAGGAATTAATTCAGTCCGTAAGGATTTAATTCAGTCCGTAAGGTATTAATTCAGTTCGTAAGGAGTTAATTCAGTCCGAAAGGAATTAATTCAGTCCGTAAGGAATAACTTCAGTACGTAAGGAAATAATTCAGTCCGTAATGGATTAATTAAGTCCGTAATGAATTAATTCAGTCCGTAAGGAATTAATAAAATCCGTACGGAATTAATTCAGTCCGTAAGGAATTAATTCAGTCCGTAAGGAATTAATTCAGTCCGTAAGGAATTAATTCAGTCCGTAAGGAATTAATTCAGTCCGTAAGGAATTATTTCAGTCCGTAATTAACTCATTCATTCCTTACGGAATTAATTAAGTCCATAATGAATTAATTCAGTCCGTAATTAATTAATTCAGTCCGTAAGGAATTAATTAAATCCGTACGGAATTAATTCAGTCCGTAAGGAATTATTTCAGTCCGTAAGGAATTAATTTAGTCCGTAAGGAATTAATTAAGTCCGTAAGGAATTAATTAAGTCCGTAAGGAATTAATTAAGTCCGTAAGGAATTAATTCAGTCCGTAAGGATTTAATTCAGTCCGTAAGGTATTAATTCAGTCCGTAAGGAATTAATTCATTCCGTAAGGAATTAATTCAGTCCGTAAGGAATTATTTCAGTCCGTAATTAACTCATTCATACCTTACGGAATTAATTAAGTCCATAATGAATTAATTCAGTCCGTAAGGATTTAATTCAGTCCATAAGGAATTAATTAAATCCGTACGGAATTAATTCAGACCGTAAGGAATTAATTAAGTACGTAAGGAATTAATTAAGTATGTAAGGAATTAATTAATTCCGCAAGGAATTAATTCCGTCCGTAAGGAATTAATTAGGTCCGTAAGGAATTAATTCAGTCCGTAAGGAATTAATTCAGTCCGTAATGAATTTATTCAGTCCGTAAGGAATTAAATTAGTCCGTAAGGATTTAATTCAGTCCGTAAGGTATTAATTCAGTCCGTAAATAATTAATTCAGTCCGTAAGGAATAAGTTCAGTACGTAAGGAATTAATTAAGTCCGTAATGGATTAATTAAGTCCGTAATGAATTAATTCAGTCCGTATGAAATTAATTCAGTCCGTAAGGAATTAATTAAGGAATTAATTTAGTCCGTAAGGAATTAATTCAGTCCGTAAGGAATTAATTCAGTAAGAACGGAATTCAATCAATCCTAAAGAATTAATTCAGTCCGTAAGGAAATAATTCAGTCCGTAAGGAATTATTTCAGTCCGTAATTAATTAATTCAGTCCGTAAGGAATTATTTCAGTCCGTAATTAATTCATTCATTCCTTACGGAATTAATTAAGTCCATAATGAATTAATTCAGTCCGTAAGGAATTAATTCAGTCCGTAAGGAATTAATTAAATCCGTACGGAATTAATTCAGACCATAAGGAATTAATTAAGTACGTAAGGAATTAATTAAGTCCGTAAGGAATTAATTCAGTCCGTAAAGAATTAATTCCGTCCGTAAGGAATTAATTAGGTCCGTAAGGAATTAATTCAGTCCGTAAGGAATTAATTCAGTCCGTAATGAATTAATTCAGTCCGTAAGGAATTAATTTAGTCCGTAAGTCTTTAATTCAGTCCGTAAGGAATTAATTCAGTCCGTAAGGAATTAATTAAGTCCGTAAGGAATTAATTCAGTCCGTAAGGAATAAGTTCAGTACGTAAGGAATTAATTAAGTCCGTAATGGATTAATTCAGTCCGTATGAAATTAATTCAGTCCGTAAGGAATTAATTCAGTCCGTAAGGAATTAATTCAGTAAGAACGGAATTCAATCAATCCTAAAGAATTAATTCAGTCCGTAAGGAAATAATTCAGTCCGTAAGGAAATAATTCAGTCCGTAAGGAATTAATTCAGTCCGTAAGGAATTAATTCAATCCGTAACGAATTAATTAAGTCCATAATGAATTAATTCAGTCCGTAAGGAATTGATTCAGTCCGTAAGGAATTAATTTAGTCCGTAAGGAATTAATTAAGTCCGTAAGGAATTAATTAAGTCCGTAAGGAATTAATTAAGTCCGTAAGGAATTAATTAAGTCCGTAAGGAATTAATTCAGTCCGTAAGGAATAACTTCAGTACGTAAGGAAATAATTCAGTCCGTAATGGATTAATTAAGTCCGTAATGAATTAATTCAGTCCGTAAGGAATTAATAAAATCCGTACGGAATTAATTCAGTCCGTAAGGAATTAATTCAGTCCGTATGAAATTAATTCAGTCCATAAGGAATTAATTAAGGAATTAATTCAGTCCATAAGGAATTAATTCAGTAAGAACGGAATTCAATCAATCCTAAAGAATTAATTCAGTCCGTAAGGAAATAATTCAGTCCGTAAGGAATTAATTCAGTCCGTAAGGAATTAATTCAGTCCGTAAGGAATTATTTCAGTCCGTAATTAACTCATTCATTCCTTACGGAATTAATTAAGTCCATAATGAATTAATTCAGTCCGTAATTAATTAATTCAGTCCGTAAGGAATTAATTAAATCCGTACGGAATTAATTCAGACCGTAAGGAATTAATTAAGTACGTAAGGAATTAATTAAGTCCGTAAAGAATTAATTCCGTCCGTAAGGAATTAATTAGGTCCGTAAAGAATTAATTCAGTCCGTAAGGAATTAATTCAGTCCGTAAGGAATTAATTCAGTCCGTAAGGAATTATTTCAGTCCGTAAGGAATTAATTTAGTCCGTAAGGAATTAATTAAGTCCGTAAGGAATTAATTAAGTCCGTAAGGAATTAATTAAGTCCGTAAGGAATTAATTCAGTCCGTAAGGATTTAATTCAGTCCGTAAGGTATTAATTCAGTCCGTAAGGAATTAATTCAGTCCGTAAGGAATTAATTCAGTCCGTAAGGAATTATTTCAGTCCGTAATTAACTCATTCATACCTTACGGAATTAATTAAGTCCATAATGAATTAATTCAGTCCGTAAGGATTTAATTCAGTCCGTAAGGAATTAATTAAATCCGTACGGAATTAATTCAGTCCGTAAGGAATTAATTCAGTCCGTAAGGAATAACTTCAGTACGTAAGGAAATAATTCAGTCCGTAATGGATTAATTAAGTCCGTAATGAATTAATTCAGTCCGTAAGGAATTAATAAAATCCGTACGGAATTAATTCAGTCCGTAAGGAATTAATTCAGTCCGTATGAAATTAATTCAGTCCATAAGGAATTAATTAAGGAATTAATTCAGTCCATAAGGAATTAATTCAGTAAGAACGGAATTCAATCAATCCTAAAGAATTAATTCAGTCCGTAAGGAAATAATTCAGTCCGTAAGGAATTAATTCAGTCCGTAAGGAATTAATTCAGTCCGTAAGGAATTATTTCAGTCCGTAATTAACTCATTCATTCCTTACGGAATTAATTAAGTCCATAATGAATTAATTCAGTCCGTAATTAATTAATTCAGTCCGTAAGTAATTAATTAAATCCGTACGGAATTAATTCAGACCGTAAGGAATTAATTAAGTACGTAAGGAATTAATTAAGTCCGTAAAGAATTAATTCCGTCCGTAAGGAATTAATTAGGTCCGTAAAGAATTAATTCAGTCCGTAAGGAATTAATTCAGTCCGTAAGGAATTAATTCAGTCCGTAAGGAATTATTTCAGTCCGTAAGGAATTAATTTAGTCCGTAAGGAATTAATTAAGTCCGTAAGGAATTAATTAAGTCCGTAAGGAATTAATTAAGTCCGTAAGGAATTAATTCAGTCCGTAAGGATTTAATTCAGTCCGTAAGGTATTAATTCAGTCCGTAAGGAATTAATTCAGTCCGTAAGGAATTAATTCAGTCCGTAAGGAATTATTTCAGTCCGTAATTAACTCATTCATACCTTACGGAATTAATTAAGTCCATAATGAATTAATTCAGTCCGTAAGGATTTAATTCAGTCCGTAAGGAATTAATTAAATCCGTACGGAATTAATTCAGACCGTAAGGAATTAATTAAGTACGTAAGGAATTAATTAAGTACGTAAGGAATTAATTAATTCCGAAAGGAATTAATTCCGTCCGTAAGGAATTAATTAGGTCCGTAAGGAATTAATTCAGTCCGTAAGGAATTAATTCAGTCCGTAATGCATTAATTCAGTCCGTAAGGAATTAAATTAGTCCGTAAGGATTTAGTTCAGTCCGTAAGGTATTAATTCAGTCCGTAAGGAATTAATTCAGTCCGTAAGGAATAAGTTCAGTACGTAAGGAATTAATTAAGTCCGTAATGGATTAATTAAGTCCGTAATGAATTAATTCAGTCCGTATGAAATTAATTCAGTCCGTAAGGAATTAATTAAGGAATTAATTCAGTCCGTAAGGAATTAATTCAGTAAGAACGGAATTCAATCAATCCTAAAGAATTAATTCAGTCCGTAAGGAAATAGTTCAGTCCGTAAGGAATTAATTCAGTCCGTAAGGAATTAATTCATTCCGTAACGAATTAATTCAGTCCGTAAGGAATTAATTCCGTCCGTAAGGAATTATTTCAGTCCGTAATTAATTCATTCATTCCTTACGGAATTAATTAAGTCCATAATGAATTAATTCACTCCGTAAAGAATTAATTCAGTCCGTAAGGAATTAATTAAATCCGTACGGAATTAATTCAGTCCGTAAGGAATTAATTAAGTACGTAAGGAATTAATTCCGTCCGTAAGGAATTAATTAGGTACGTAAGGAATTAATTCAGTCCGTAAGGAATTAATTCAGTCCGTAATGAATTAATTCAGTCCGTAAGGAATTAATTTAGTCCGTAAGGAATTAATTAAGGACGTAAGGAATTAATTCAGTCCGTAAGGAATTAATTAAGTCCGTAAGGAATTAATTAAGTCCGTAAGGAATTATTTCAGTCCGTAAGGAATTAATTCAGTCCGTAAGGAATTAATTCAGTCCGTAAGGAATAAGTTCAGTACGTAAGGAATTAATTCAGTCCGTAATGGATTAATTAAGTCCGTAAAGAATTCATTCAGTCCGTATGAAATTAATTCAGTCCGTAAGGAATTAATTTAGTCCGTAAGTCTTTAATTCAGTCCGTAAGGAATTAATTCAGTCCGTAAGGAATTAATTAAGTCCGTAAGGAATTAATTCAGTCCGTAAGGAATAAGTTCAGTACGTAAGGAATTAATTAAGTCCGTAATGGATTAATTCAGTCCGTATGAAATTAATTCAGTCCGTAAGGAATTAATTCAGTCCGTAAGGAATTAATTCAGTAAGAACGGAATTCAATCAATCCTAAAGAATTAATTCAGTCCGTAAGGAAATAATTCAGTCCGTAAGGAAATAATTC
The DNA here is from genome assembly GCA_023053545.1 of Lepidurus packardi. Taxonomy (NCBI): domain Eukaryota; kingdom Metazoa; phylum Arthropoda; class Branchiopoda; order Notostraca; family Triopsidae; genus Lepidurus; species Lepidurus packardi. The sequence continues at coordinate 12,212 of JAKZAN010000232.1, forward strand.
AGTCCGTAAGGAATTAATTCAGTCCGTAAGGAATTAATTCAATCCGTAACGAATTAATTAAGTCCATAATGAATTAATTCAGTCCGTAAGGAATTGATTCAGTCCGTAAGGAATTAATTTAGTCCGTAAGGAATTAATTAAGTCCGTAAGGAATTAATTAAGTCCGTAAGGAATTAATTAAGTCCGTAAGGAATTAATTAAGTCCGTAAGGAATTAATTCAGTCCGTAAGGTATTAATTCAGTTCGTAAGGAGTTAATTCAGTCCGAAAGGAATTAATTCAGTCCGTAAGGAATAACTTCAGTACGTAAGGAAATAATTCAGTCCGTAATGGATTAATTAAGTCCGTAATGAATTAATTCAGTCCGTAAGGAATTAATAAAATCCGTACGGAATTAATTCAGTCCGTAAGGAATTAATTCAGTCCGTATGAAATTAATTCAGTCCATAAGGAATTAATTAAGGAATTAATTCAGTCCATAAGGAATTAATTCAGTAAGAACGGAATTCAATCAATCCTAAAGAATTAATTCAGTCCGTAAGGAAATAATTCAGTCCGTAAGGAATTAATTCAGTCCGTAAGGAAATAATTCAGTCCGTAAGGAATTATTTCAGTCCGTAATTAACTCATTCATTCCTTACGGAATTAATTAAGTCCATAATGAATTAATTCAGTCCGTAATTAATTAATTCAGTCCGTAAGGAATTAATTAAATCCGTACGGAATTAATTCAGACCGTAAGGAATTAATTAAGTACGTAAGGAATTAATTAAGTCCGTAAAGAATTAATTCCGTCCGTAAGGAATTAATTAGGTCCGTAAAGAATTAATTCAGTCCGTAAGGAATTAATTCAGTCCGTAAGGAATTAATTCAGTCCGTAAGGAATTATTTCAGTCCGTAAGGAATTAATTTAGTCCGTAAGGAATTAATTAAGTCCGTAAGGAATTAATTAAGTCCGTAAGGAATTAATTAAGTCCGTAAGGAATTAATTCAGTCCGTAAGGATTTAATTCAGTCCGTAAGGTATTAATTCAGTCCGTAAGGAATTAATTCAGTCCGTAAGGAATTAATTCAGTCCGTAAGGAATTATTTCAGTCCGTAATTAACTCATTCATACCTTACGGAATTAATTAAGTCCATAATGAATTAATTCAGTCCGTAAGGATTTAATTCAGTCCGTAAGGAATTAATTAAATCCGTACGGAATTATTCAGACCGTAAGGAATTAATTAAGTACGTAAGGAATTAATTAATTCCGAAAGGAATTAATTCCGTCCGTAAGGAATTAATTAGGTCCGTAAGGAATTAATTCAGTCCGTAAGGAATTAATTCAGTCCGTAATGCATTAATTCAGTCCGTAAGGAATTAAATTAGTCCGTAAGGATTTAGTTCAGTCCGTAAGGTATTAATTCAGTCCGTAAGGAATTAATTCAGTCCGTAAGGAATAAGTTCAGTACGTAAGGAATTAATTAAGTCCGTAATGGATTAATTAAGTCCGTAATGAATTAATTAAGTCCGTAATGGATTAATTAAGTCCGTAATGAATTAATTCAGTCCGTATGAAATTAATTCAGTCCGTAAGGAATTAATTAAGAAATTAATTCAGTCCGTAAGGAATTAATTCAGTAAGAACGGAATTCAATCAATCCTAAAGAATTAATTCAGTCCGTAAGGAAATAGTTCAGTCCGTAAGGAATTAATTCAGTCCGTAAGGAATTAATTCATTCCGTAACGAATTAATTCAGTCCGTAAGGAATTAATTCCGTCCGTAAGGAAATATTTCAGTCCGTAATTAATTCATTCATTCCTTACGGAATTAATTAAGTCCATAATGAATTAATTCACTCCGTAAAGAATTAATTCAGTCCGTAAGGAATTAATTCAGTCCGTAAGGAATTAATTCAGTCCGTAAGGAATTATTTCAGTCCGTAAGGAATTAATTTAGTCCGTAAGGAATTAATTAAGTCCGTAAGGAATTAATTAAGTCCGTAAGGAATTAATTAAGTCCGTAAGGAATTAATTCAGTCCGTAAGGATTTAATTCAGTCCGTAAGGTATTAATTCAGTCCGTAAGGAATTAATTCAGTCCGTAAGGAATTAATTCAGTCCGTAAGGAATTATTTCAGTCCGTAATTAACTCATTCATACCTTACGGAATTAATTAAGTCCATAATGAATTAATTCAGTCCGTAAGGATTTAATTCAGTCCGTAAGGAATTAATTAAATCCGTACGGAATTAATTCAGACCGTAAGGAATTAATTAAGTACGTAAGGAATTAATTAAGTACGTAAGGAATTAATTAATTCCGAAAGGAATTAATTCCGTCCGTAAGGAATTAATTAGGTCCGTAAGGAATTAATTCAGTCCGTAAGGAATTAATTCAGTCCGTAATGCATTAATTCAGTCCGTAAGGAATTAAATTAGTCCGTAAGGATTTAGTTCAGTCCGTAAGGTATTAATTCAGTCCGTAAGGAATTAATTCAGTCCGTAAGGAATAAGTTCAGTACGTAAGGAATTAATTAAGTCCGTAATGGATTAATTAAGTCCGTAATGAATTAATTAAGTCCGTAATGGATTAATTAAGTCCGTAATGAATTAATTCAGTCCGTATGAAATTAATTCAGTCCGTAAGGAATTAATTAAGAAATTAATTCAGTCCGTAAGGAATTAATTCAGTAAGAACGGAATTCAATCAATCCTAAAGAATTAATTCAGTCCGTAAGGAAATAGTTCAGTCCGTAAGGAATTAATTCAGTCCGTAAGGAATTAATTCATTCCGTAACGAATTAATTCAGTCCGTAAGGAATTAATTCCGTCCGTAAGGAAATATTTCAGTCCGTAATTAATTCATTCATTCCTTACGGAATTAATTAAGTCCATAATGAATTAATTCACTCCGTAAAGAATTAATTCAGTCCGTAAGGAATTAATTAAATCCGTACGGAATTAATTCAGTCCGTAAGGAATTAATTAAGTACGTAAGGAATTAATTCCGTCCGTAAGGAATTAATTAGGTACGTAAGGAATTAATTCAGTCCGTAAGGAATTAATTCAGTCCGTAATGAATTAATTCAGTCCGTAAGGAATTAATTTAGTCCGTAATGAATTCATTCAGTCCGTATGAAATTAATTCAGTCCGTAAGGAAATAATTCAGTCCGTAAGGAATTAATTAAATCCTTACGGAATTTATTCAGACCGTAAGGAATTAATTAAGTACGTAAGGAATTAATTAAGTCCGTAAGGAAATAATTAAGTCCGTAAAGAATTAATTCCGTCCGTAAGGAATTAATTTAGTCCGTAAGGATTTCATTCAGTCCGTAAGGTATTAATTCAGTCTGTAAGGAATTAATTAAGTCCGTAAGGAATAAGTTCAGTACTAAGGAATTAATTAAGTCCGTAATGGATTAATTAAGTCAGTAATGAATTAATTCAGTCCGTATGAAATTAATTCAGTCCGTAAGGAATTAATTAAGGAATTAATTCAGTCCGTAAGGAAATAATTCAGTCCGTAAGGAATTAATTCAGTCCGTAAGGAATTAATTCAGTCCGTATGAAATTAATTCAGTCCGTAATTAACTCATTCATTCCTTACGGAATTAATTAAGTCCATAATGAATTAATTCAGTCCGTAAGGATTTAATTCAGTCCGTAAGGAATTAATTAATTCCGTACGGAATTAATTCAGACCGTAAGGATTTAATTCAGTCCGTAAGGAATTAATTAAATCCGTAAAGGATTAATTCCGTCCGTAAGGAATTAATTAGGTCCGTAATGAATTAATTCAGTCCGTAAGGAATTAATTCAGTCCGTAATGATTTAATTCAGACCGTAAGGAATTAATTTAGTCCGTAAGGATTTAATTCAGTCCGTAAGGTATTAATTCATTCCGTAAGGAATTAATTAAGTCCGTAAGGAATTAATTAAGGAATTAATTCAGTCCGTAAGGAATTAATTCAGTAAGAACGGAATTCAATCAATCCTAAAGAATTAATTCAGTCCGTAAGGAGATAATTCAGTCCGTAAGGAACTAATTCAGTCCGTAAGGAATTAATTAAGTCCATAACGAATTAATTCAGTCCGTAAGGAATTAATTCAGTCCGTAAGGAATTATTTCAGTCCGTAATTAATTAATTAATTCCTTACGGAATTAATTAAGTCCATAAGGAATAAATTCAGTCTGTAAGGATTTAATTAAGTACGTAATGAATTAATTCAGTCCGTAAGGAATAAATTCAGTCCGTAAGGAATTAATTCAGTACGTAATGGATTAATTAAGTCAGTAATGAATTAATTCAGTCCGTATGAAATTAATTCAGTCCGTAAGGAATTAATTAAGGAATTAATTCAGTCCGTAAGGAAATAATTCAGTCCGTAAGGAATTAATTCAGTCCGTAAGGAATTAATTCAGTCCGTATGAAATTAATTCAGTCCGTAAGGAAATAATTCAGGCCGTAAGGAATTAATTCAGTCCGTAATTAACTCATTCATTCCTTACGGAATTAATTAAGTCCATAATGAATTAATTCAGTCCGTAAGGATTTAATTCAGTCCGTAAGGAATTAATTAATTCCGTACGGAATTAATTCAGACCGTAAGGATTTAATTCAGTCCGTAAGGAATAAATTAAATCCGTAAAGGATTAATTCCGTCCGTAAGGAATTAATTAGGTCCGTAATGAATTAATTCAGTCCGTAAGGAATTAATTCAGTCCGTAATGATTTAATTCAGACCGTAAGGAACTAATTTAGTCCGTAAGGATTTAATTCAGTCCGTAAGGTATTAATTCATTCCGTAAGGAATTAATTAAGTCCGTAAGGAATTAATTAAGGAATTAATTCAGTCCGTAAGGAATTAATTCAGTAAGAACGGAATTCAATCAATCCTAAAGAATTAATTCAGTCCGTAAGGAAATAATTCAGTCCGTAAGGAACTAATTCAGTCCGTAAGGAATTAATTAAGTCCATAACGAATTAATTCAGTCCGTAAGGAATTAATTCAGTCCGTAAGGAATTATTTCAGTCCGTAATTAATTAATTAATTCCTTACGGAATTAATTAAGTCCATAAGGAATAAATTCAGTCTGTAAGGATTTAATTAAGTACGTAATGAATTAATTCAGTCCGTAAGGAATAAATTCAGTCCGTAAGGAATTAATTCAGTACGTAATGGATTAATTAAGTCAGTAATGAATTAATTCAGTCCGTATGAAATTAATTCAGTCCGTAAGGAATTAATTAAGGAATTAATTCAGTCCGTAAGGAAATAATTCAGTCCGTAAGGAATTAATTCAGTCCGTAAGGAATTAATTCAGTCCGTATGAAATTAATTCAGTCCGTAAGGAAATAATTCAGGCCGTAAGGAATTAATTCAGTCCGTAATTAACTCATTCATTCCTTACGGAATTAATTAAGTCCATAATGAATTAATTCAGTCCGTAAGGATTTAATTCAGTCCGTAAGGAATTAATTAATTCCGTACGGAATTAATTCAGACCGTAAGGATTTAATTCAGTCCGTAAGGAATAAATTAAATCCGTAAAGGATTAATTCCGTCCGTAAGGAATTAATTAGGTCCGTAATGAATTAATTCAGTCCGTAAGGAATTAATTCAGTCCGTAATGATTTAATTCAGACCGTAAGGAACTAATTTAGTCCGTAAGGATTTAATTCAGTCCGTAAGGTATTAATTCATTCCGTAAGGAATTAATTAAGTCCGTAAGGAATTAATTAAGGAATTAATTCAGTCCGTAAGGAATTAATTCAGTAAGAACGGAATTCAATCAATCCTAAAGAATTAATTCAGTCCGTAAGGAAATAATTCAGTCCGTAAGGAACTAATTCAGTCCGTAAGGAATTAATTAAGTCCATAACGAACTAATTCAGTCCGTAAGGAATTAATTCAGTCCGTAAGGAATTATTTCAGTCCGTAATTAATAAATTAATTCCTTACGGAATTAATTAAGTCCATAAGGAATAAATTCAGTCTGTAAGGATTTAATTAAGTACGTAATGAATTAATTCAGTCCGTAAGGAATAAATTCAGTCCGTAAGGAATTAATTCAGTACGTAAGGAATTAATTCAGTCCGTAAGGAATTAATTCAGTTCGTAAGGAATTAATTCTGTCCGTAAGGATTTAATTCAGTCCGTAAGGTATTAATTCAGTCCGTAAGGAATAACTTCAGTACTTAAGGAAATAATTCAGTCCGTAAGTAATTAATTCAGTCCGTATGAAATTAATTCAGTCCTTAAGGAATTAATTAAGGAATTAATTCAGTCCGTAAGGAATTAATTCAGTTCGTAAGGAATTAATTCTGTCCGTAAGGATTTAATTCAGTCCGTAAGGTATTGATTCAGTCCGTAAGGAATAACTTCAGTACTTAAGGAAATAATTCAGTCGGTAAGTAATTAATTCAGTACGTATGAAATTAATTCAGTCCTTAAGGAATTAATTCAGTCCGTAAGGAATTAATTAAGGAATTAATTCAGTCCGTAAGGAATTAATTCAGTCCGTAAGGAATAATTTCAGTACGTAAGGAAATAATTTAGTCCGTAAGTAATTAATTCAGTCCGTAAGGAATAACTTCAGTTCGTAAGGTAATAATTCAGTCCGTAATGGATTAATTAAGTCCGTAATGAATTAATTCAGTCCGTAAGGAATTAATAAAATCCGTATGGAATTAATTCAGACCGTAAGGAATTAATTAAGTACGTAAGGAATTAATTAAGTCCGAAAGGAATTAATTCAGTCCTTAAGGAACTAATTCAGTCCGTAAGGAATTAATTCAGTCCGTAAGGATTTAATTCAGTCCGTAAGGTATTAATTCAGTCCGTAAGGAATTAATTCAGTCCGTAAGGATTTAATTCAGTCCGTAAGGAATTAATTCAGTCCGTAAGGAATTAATTAAGGAATTAATTCAGTCCGTAAGGAATTAATTCAGTCCGTAAGGAATTAATTCAGTCTGTAAGGATTTAATTAAGTCCGTAATGAATTAATTCAGTCCGTAAGGAATTAATTCAGTCCGTAAGGAATTAATTCAGTCCGTAAGGAATTAATTAAGTCCATTACGAATTAATTCAGTCCGTAAGGACTTAATTCAGTCCGTAAGGAATTATTTCAGTCCGTAATTAATTAATTCATTCCTTACGGAATTAATTAAGTCCATAAGGAATAAATTCAGTCTGTAAGGATTTAATTAAGTACGTAATGAATTAATTCAGTCCGTAAGGAATTAATTCAGTCCGTAAGGAATTAATTCAGTACGTAAGGAATTAATTCAGTCCGTAAGGAATTAATTCAGTTCGTAAGGAATTAATTCTGTCCGTAAGGATTTAATTCAGTCCGTAAGGAATAACTTCAGTACTTAAGGAAATAATTCAGTCCGTAAGTAATTAATTCAGTCCGTATGAAATTAATTCAGTCCTTAAGGAATTAATTAAGTAATTAATTCCGTCCGTAAGGAATTAATTAAGGAATTAATTCAGTCCGTAAGGAATTAATTCAGTCCGTAAGGAATAATTTCAGTACGTAAGGTAATAATTCAATCCGTAATGGATTAATTAAGTCCGTAATGAATTAATTCAGTCCGTAAGGAATTAATAAAATCCGTACGGAATTAATTCAGACCGTAAGGAATTAATTAAGTACGTAAGGAATTAATTAAGTCCGAAAGGAATTAATTCAGTCCGTAAGGAATTAATTCAGTCCGTAAGGAACTAATTCAGTCCGTAAGGAATTAATTCAGTCCGTAAGGATTTAATTCAGTCCGTAAGGTATTAATTCAGTCCGTAAGGAATTAATTCAGTCCGTAAGGAATTAATTAAGGAATTTATTCAGTCCGTAAGGAATTAATTCAGTCCGTAAGGAATTAATTCAGTCTGTAAGGATTTAATTAAGTCCGTAATGAATTAATTCAGTCCGTAAGGAATTAATTCAGTCCGTAAGGAATTAATTCAGTACGTAAGGAATTAATTCAGTCCGTAAGGAATTAATTCAGTTCGTAAGGAATTAATTCTGTCCGTAAGTATTTAATTCAGTCCGTAAGGTATTAATTCAGTCCGTAAGGAATAACTTCAGTACGTAAGGAAATAATTCAGTCCGTAAGTAATTAATTCAGTCCGTATGAAATTAATTCAGTCCGTAAGGAATTAATTAAGGAATTAATTCAGTCCGTAAGGAATTAATTCAGTCCGTAAGGAATTAATTCAGTCCATAAGGAATTATTTCAGTACGTAAGGAAATAATTTAGTCCGTAAGTAATTAATTCCGTCCGTAAGGAATAACTTCAGTTCGTAAGGAAATAATTCAGTCCGTAATGGATTAATTAAGTCCGTAATGAATGAATTCAGTCCGTAAGGAATTAATAAAATCCGTACGGAATTAATTCAGACCGTAAGGAATTAATTAAGTACGTAAAGAATTAATTAAATCCGAAAGGAATTAATTCAGTCCGTAAGGAATTAGTTCAGTCCGTAAGGAACTAATTCAGTCCGTAAGGAATTAATTCAGTCCGTAAGGATTTAATTCAGTCCGTAAGGTATTAATTCAGTCCGTAAGGAATTAGTTCAGTCCGTAAGGAATTAATTCAGTCCGTAAGGAATAAGTTCATTACGTAAGGAATTAATTCAGTCCGTAATCGATTAATTAAGTCCGAAATGAATTAATTCAGTCCGTATGAAATTAATTCAGTCCGTAAGGAATTAATTAAGGAATTAATTCAGTCCGTAAGGAATTAATTCAGTCCGTAAGGAATTAATTCAGTCCGTAAGGAATTATTTCAGTCCGTAATTAATTAATTCATTCCTTACGGAATTAGTTAAGTCCATAAGGAATTAATTCAGTCTGTAAGGAATTAATTCAGTCCGTAATGAATTAATTCAGTCCGTAAGGAATTAATTTAGTCCATAAGGAATTAATTAAGTCCGTAAGGAATTAATTAAGTCCGTAAGGAATTAATTAAGTCCGTAAGGAATTAATTCAGTCCGTAAGGAATTCATTCAGTAAGAATGGAATTCAATCAATCCTAAAGAATTAATTCAGTCCGTAAGGAATTAATTCAGTAAAAATGGAAATCAATCAATCCTAAAGAATGTCTTCAGTCCGTAAGGAAAAAATTCAGTCCGTAAGGAATTAATTAAGTCCGTAAGGAATTAATTCAGTCCGTAAGGAATTAGTTCTGTCCGTAAGGATTTAATTCAGTCCGTAAGGTATTAATTCAGTCCGTAAGGAATTAATTCAGTCCGTAAGGAATAAGTTCAGTACGTAAGGAATTAATTCAGTCCGTAATGGATTAATTAAGTCCGTAATAAATTAATTCAGTCCGTATGAAATTAATTCAGTCCGTAAGGAATTAATTAAGGAATTAATTCAGTCCGTAAGGAATTAATTCAATAAGAAAGGAATTCAATCAATCCTAAAGAATTAATTCAGTCCGTAAGGAAATAATTCAGTCCATAAGGAATTAATTCAGTCCGTAAGGAATTAATTCAGTCCGTAAGGTATTAATTCAGTCCGTAAGGAATTAATTCAGTCCGTAAGGAATTAATTCAGTAAGAAAGGAATTCAATCAATCCTAAAGAATTAATTCAGTCCGTAAGGAAATAATTCAGTCCGTAAGGAATTAATTCAGTTCGTAAGGAATTAATTAAGTCCGTAAGGAATTAATTAAGTCCGTAAGGAATTAATTCAGTCCGTAAGGAATTAATCCTGTCCGTAAGGATTTAATTCAGTCCGTAATGTAATAATTCAGTCCGTAAGGAATTAATTCAGTCCGTAAGGAATTAATTAAGGAATTAATTCAGTCCGTAAGGAATTAATTCAGTAAGAACGGAATTCAATCAATCCTAAAGAATTAATTCAGTCCGCAAGGAAATAATTCAGTCCGTAAGGAATTAATTCAGTCCGTAAGGAATTAATTCAGTCCGTAACGAATTAATTCAGTCCGTAAGGAATTAATTCAGTCCGTAAGGAATTATTTCAGTCCGTAATTAATTCATTCATTCCTTACGGAATTAATTAAGTCCATATTGAATTAATTCAGTCCGTAAAGAATTAATTCAGTCCGTAAGGAATTAATATAATCCGTACGGAATTAATTCAGTCCGTAAGGATTTAATTCAGTCCGTAAGGAATTAATTCAGTCCGTAAAGAATTAATTCAGTCCGTAAGGAATTAATATAATCCGTACGGAATTAATTCAGTCCGTAAGGATTTAATTCAATCCGTAAGGAATTAATTCCGTCCGTAAGGAATTAATTAGGTCCGTAAGGAATTAATTCAGTCCGTAAGGAATTAATTCAGTCCGTAATGAATTAATTCAGTCCGTAAGGAATTAATTTAGTCCGTAAGGAATTAATTAAGTCCGTAAGGAATTAATTAAGTGCGTAAGGAATTAATTAAGTCCGTAAGGAATTAATTCAGTCCGTAAGGAATTAATTCAGTCCGTAAGGAATAAGTTCAGTACGTAAGGAATTAATTCAGTCCGTAATGGATTAATTAAGTCTGTAATGAATTATTTCAGTCCGTATGAAATTAATTCAGTCCGTAAGGAAATAATTCAGGCCGTAAGGAATTAATTCAGTCCGTAATTAACTCATTCATTCCTTACGGAATTAATTAAGTCCATAATGAATTAATTCAGTCCGTAAGGATTTAATTCAGTCCGTAAGGAATTAATTAAATCCGTACGGAATTAATTCAGACCGTAAGGATTTAATTCAGTCCGTAAGGAATTAATTAAGTCCGTACGGAATTAATTCAGACCGTAAGGATTTAATTTAGTACGTAAGGAATTAATTAAGTCCGTAAGGAATTAATTAAGTCCGTAAAGGATTAATTCCGTCCGTAAGGAATTAATTAGTTCCGTAATGAATTAATTCAGTCCGTAAGGAATTAATTCAGTCCGTAATGATTTAATTCAGACCGTATGGAATTAATTTAGTCCGTAAGGATTTAATTCAGTCCGTAAGGTATTAATTCATTCCGTAAGGAATTAATTAAGTCCGTAAGGAATTAATTAAGGAATTAATTCAGTCCGTAAGGAATTAATTCCCACATTGGAAAAATACTAGAGAAAGCCATCGCTGTTAGAATTGGGACATACCTTGAGTCCAAAAACTTGCTTTCTCACAACCAATGGGGGTTTAGACCCCACAGGTCCACTGTTAATGCCCTTTTGTCTTTTTCCGACTCAGTTCTTAAAGGTTTTGACAATCGCAAGGTCACCTCGGCGTTATTGCTTGATATTGAAGATGCGTTTAATAATGTCGTCCATAAGAAATTATTAGAAAAAGCAAGAAAGAAAAAGTTACCACCCATAATAACCAATTGGTTGAGCAGTTTTCTGGTAAACAGGACTGGATATCTTTGCCAGGGCTCGGTAACTAGTGAGACTTTTGCCATTAAAAAAGGGGTGCCACAGGGGTCACCCCTTTCACCAATACTATTTCTAATGTACATCGATGGTGTACTCAACCTAGTGAAATCAAAACGTATAAAAATACTAGCATTCGCAGACGATTTAATCTTAATTGTATCTGGGTCGACAGGCAGAGTTAATGTGAGACTATTAAAAAGTGCGGTCAAAGCTATTGTTAAATGGGGAAAACTACTAGGTCTCAATTTTTCAAAAAACAAAACAGAACTCATTCATTTTACAAGAAAGAGAGTTACTGATACAACTCCACTAGAGTGGAGTGGAACCATGATAGAACCCAAACAGGAAGTTAGGTATCTGGGACTGCGCTACGACAGTAAGCTTAACTGGAATAAGCAGGCATCCCATCTAGCAGCGGAAGGAAACCTCGTGCTAAACAGGCTTCGGAAACTGATCAAATTCATCCCTTCAATCCAAACATATCAAGTAAGAACCCTGGTAACAAGCTTGTTGTATCCGAAGATTCTCTATGGAATCCCTGCTTTCTGTAATGTCGACCTAACAAAATTACCAGCTATACGGACGCTTCACAGACAGGCCCTTCTGCTAATTACAGGCGCCCTTAGAACTACTCCTACAGCGACCCTAGAAGTTGAAGCGGGCATACCCCCCTTGGATCTTATGTCCTTAGAACGAATTTTAAGGTTTAGCTTAAATTGCCCACCAGACACTACAGCTTCAGAACCGGAGCATAGACGGTATAGATCTTGTTCCTACATTATCCGAACATTGAAACTCAGCAATTTCCCAGATGGGAACAGTTACACACCCGAGTTAGTAAAAAATAAAGTAATGGAAAAATGGAGAGTAAGGTGGTCAGATTCCCCGTCTCCTCTCCGTGATTTAGGTGTTGTCCCCTCAAAGCTATCAATCTGTAAATCGAAAATAGACAGAAAGACTATTGCGACGATAATAAGACTACGTTCTACGCATTTCCCAACTAAAAAATATCTTTCCCGCATAAAGAAGACTAATGACATGACATGTGCTTGTAACAATTACTCGAACCAAGATTTACCACATATATTTTTCAAGTGCAGACGAGTTAATAAAAACAGAGCAATTCTCTTACGACAGCTATCAAGAATGAAACTGCATTTTAGCCCCCAAGTTCTCCTCACAGAGCCAAAAGACTTTGTTCCCCTCGGGACGTTTTTTAACTCGGCAATGAACAAATTACAAACTTAATACCATCCGTCATACGCTTTTCTTTTCTTCTCCCTCTGTATTTTTATTTCTTCATTACCTTTTAGGTATAATGTGTACGTAAATGTACGATTGTAAAGAGTGTAACATATGTAGGACAGCAAGGCTAATAGACGAGGGAGGCAACGAGCTATGATCACGCCAACATCCCCAAATATAAAAATATTAATTCAAATATAAAATCCAAATATAAAAGTATTAATTCAGTCCGTAAAGAATAACTTCAGTACTTAAGGAAATAATTCAGTCCGTAAGAAATTAATTCAGTCCGTATGAAATTAATTCAGTCCGTAAGGAATTAATTAAGGAATTAATTCAGTCCGTAAGGAATTAATTAAGGAATTAATTCAGTCCGTAAGGAATTAATTAAGGAATTAATTCAGTCCGTAAGGAATTAATTCAGTCCGTAAGGAATTAATTCAGTCCGTAAGGAATTATTTCAGTACGTAAGGAAATAATTTAGTCCGTAAGTAATTAATTCAGTCCGTAAGGAATAACTTCAGTTCGTAAGGAAATAATTCAGTCCGTAATGGATTAATTAAGTCCGTAATGAATTAATTCAGTCCGTAAGGAATTAATAAAATCCGTACGGAATTAATTCAGACCGTAAGGAATTAATTAAGTACGTAAGGAATTAATTAAGTCCGAAAGGAATTAATTCAGTCCGAAAGGAATTAGTTCAGTCCGTAAGGAACTAATTCAGTCCGTAAGGAATTAATTCAGTCCGTAAGGATTTAATTCAGTCCGTAAGGTATTAATTCAGTCCGTAAGGAATTAGTTCAGTCCGTAAGGAATTAATTCAGTCCGTAAGGAATTAATTCAGTCCGTAAGGAATAAGTTCATTACGTAAGGAATTAATTCAGTCCGTAATCGATTAATTAAGTCCGAAATGAATTTATTCAGTCCGTATGAAAGTAATTCAGTCCGTAAGGAATTAATTCAGTTCGTAAGGAATTAATTCTGTCCGTAAGGATTTAATTCAGTCCGTAAGGTATTAATTCAGTCCGTAAGGAATAAATGCAGTCCGTAAGGAATTAATTCAGTCCGTAAGGAATAAGTTCAGTACGTAAAGAATTAATTCAGTCCGTAATGGATTAATTAAGTCCGTAATGAATTAATTAGTCCGTATAAAATTAATTCAGTCCGTAAGGAATTCATTCAGTCCGTAAGGAATTAATTCAGTAAGAAAGGAATTAATTCAGTCCCCAAGGAATTAATTCAGTCCCTAAGGAATTAATTCAGTCCCTAAGTAGTTAATTCAGTCCGTAAGGAATTAATTCAGTAAGTAAGGAATTAATTAAGGAATTAATTCAGTCCGTAAGGAATTAATTAAGGAATTTATTCAGTACGTAAGGAATTAATTCAGTAAGAACGGAATTCAATCAATCCTAAAGAATTAATTCAGTCCGTAAGGAAATAATTCAGTCCGTAAGGAATTAATTCAGTCCGTAAGGAATTAATTCAGTCCGTAACGAATTAATTCAGTCCGTAAGGAATTAATTCAGTCCGTAAGGAATTATTTCAATCCGTAATTAATTCATTCATTCCTTACGGAATTAATTAAGTCCATAATGAATTAATTCAGTCCGTAAGGAATTAATATAATCCCTACGGAATTAATTCAGTCCGTAAGGAATTAATTCAGTCCGTAAGGAATTAATTCAGTCCGTAAGGAATTATTTCAGTCCGTAATTAATTCATTCATTCCTTACGGAATTAATTAAGTCCATAAGGAATTAATTCAGTCCGTAAAGAATTAATTCAGTCCGTAAGGAATTAATTAAATCCGTAGGGAATTAATTCAGACCGTAAGGACTTAATTAAGTAGGTAAAGAATTAATTAAGTCCGTAAAGAATTAATTCCGTCCGTAAGGAATTAATTAGGTCCGTAAGGAATTAATTCAGTCCGTAAGGAATTAATTCAGTCCGTAATGAATTAATTCAGTCCGTAAGGAATTAATTTAGTCCGTAAGGAATTAATTAAGTCCGTAAGGAATTAATTAAGTCCGTAAGGAAATAATTCAGTCCGTAAGGAATTAATTCAGTCCGTAAGGAATTAATTCAGTCCGTAACGAATTAATTCAGTCCGTAAGGAATTAATTCAGTCCGTAAGGAATTATTTCAATCCGTAATTAATTCATTCATTCCTTACGGAATTAATTAAGTCCATAATGAATTAATTCAGTCCGTAAGGAATTAATATAATCCCTACGGAATTAATTCAGTCCGTAAGGAATTAATTCAGTCCGTAAGGAATTAATTCAGTCCGTAAGGAATTATTTCAGTCCGTAATTAATTCATTCATTCCTTACGGAATTAATTAAGTCCATAAGGAATTAATTCAGTCCGTAAAGAATTAATTCAGTCCGTAAGGAATTAATTAAATCCGTAGGGAATTAATTCAGACCGTAAGGACTTAATTAAGTAGGTAAAGAATTAATTAAGTCCGTAAAGAATTAATTCCGTCCGTAAGGAATTAATTAGGTCCGTAAGGAATTAATTCAGTCCGTAAGGAATTAATTCAGTCCGTAATGAATTAATTCAGTCCGTAAGGAATTAATTTAGTCCGTAAGGAATTAATTAAGTCCGTAAGGAATTAATTAAGTCCGTAAGGAATTAATTAAGTCCGTAAGGAATTAATTAAGTCCGTAAGGAATTAATTCAGTCCGTAAGGATTTAATTCAGTCCGTAAGGTATTAATTCAGTCCGTAAGGAATTAATTCAGTCCATAAGGAATTAATTCAGTCCGTAAGGAATAACTTCAGTACGTAAGGAAATAATTCAGTCCGTAAGTAATTAATTCAGTCCGTATGAAATTAATTCAGTCCGTAAGGAATTAATTAAGGAATTAATTCAGTCCGTAAGGAATTAATTCAGTCCGTAAGGAATTAATTCAGTTCGTAAGGAATTATTTCAGTACGTAAGGAAATAATTTAGTACCTAAGTAATTAATTCAGTCCGTAAGGAATAACTTCAGTTCGTAAGGAAATAATTCAGTCCGTAATGGATTAATTAAGTCCGTAATGAATTAATTCAGTCCGTAAGGAATTAATAAAATCCGTACGGAAATAATTCAGACCGTAAGGAATTAATTAAGTACGTAAGGAATTAATTAAGTCCGAAAGGAATTGATTCAGTCCGTCAGGAATTAATTCAGTCCGTAAGGAACTAATTCAGTCCGTAAGGAATTAATTCAGTCCGTAAGGATTTAATTCAGTCCGTAAGGTATTAATTCAGTCCGTAAGGAATTAATTCAGTCCGTAAGGAATTAATTCAGTCCGTAAGGAATTAATTCAGTCCGTAAGGAATAAGTTCATTACGTAAGGAATTAATTCAGTCCGTAATCGATAAATTCAGTCCGTAAGGAATTAATTCAGTCCGTAAGGAATAAGTTCAGTACGTAAGGAATTAATTCAGTCCGTAATGGATCAATTAAGTCCGTAATGAATTAATTAGTCCGTATAAAATTAATTTAGTCCGTAAGGAATTCATTCAGTCCGTAAGGAATTAATTCAGTAAGAAAGGAATTAATTCAGTCCCCAAGGAATTAATTCAGTCCCTAAGGAATTAATTCAGTCCCTAAGTAGTTAATTCAGTCCGTAAGGAATTAATTCAGTAAGTAAGGAATTAATTAAGGAATTAATTCAGTCCGTAAGGAATTAATTAAGGAATTTATGCAGTACGTAAGGAATTAATTCAGTAAGAACGGAATTCAATCAATCCTAAAGAATTAATTCAGTCCGTAAGGAAATAATTCAGTCCGTAAGGAATTAATTCAGTCCGTAAGGAATTAATTCAGTCCGTAACGAATTAATTCAGTCCGTAAGGAATTGATTCAGTCCGTAAGGAATTATTTCAATCCGTAATTAATTAATTCATTCCTTACGGAATTAATTAAGTCCATAATGAATTAATTCAGTCCGTAAAGAATTAATTCAGTCCGTAAGGAATTAATATAATCCGTACGGAATTAATTCAGTCCGTAAGGAATTAATTCAGTCCGTAAGGAATTAATTCAGTTCGTAAGGAATTATTTCAGTCCGTAATTAATTCATTCATTCCTTACGGAATTAATTAAGTCCATAAGGAATTAATTCAGTCCGTAAGGAATTAATTCAGTCCGTAAGGAATTAATTAAATCCGTACAGAATTAATTCAGACCGTAAGGAATTAATTAAGTACGTAAAGAATTAATTAAGTCCGTAAAGAATTAATTCCGTCCGTAAGGAATTAATTAGGTCCGTAAGCAATTAATTCAGTCCGTAAGGAATTAATTCAGTCCGTAATGAATTAATTCAGTCCGTAAGGAATTAATTTAGTCCGTAAGGAATTAATTAAGTCCGTAAGGAATTAATTAAGTCCGTAAGGAATTAATTAAGTCCGTAAGGAATTAATTCAGTCCGTAAGGATTTAATTCAGTTCGTAAGGTATTAATTCAGTCCGTAAGGAATTAATTCAGTCCGTAAGGAATTAATTCAGTCCGTAAGGAATAACTTCAGTACGTAAGGAAATAATTCAGTCCGTAAGTAATTAATTCAGTCCGTATGAAATTAATTCAGTCCGTAAGGAATTAATTAAGGAATTAATTCAGTCCGTAAGGAATTAATTCAGTCCGTAAGGAATTAATTCAGTTCGTAAGGAATTATTTCAGTACGTAAGGAAATAATTTAGTCCGTAAGTAATTAATTCAGTCAGTAAGGAATAACTTCAATTCGTAAGGAAATAATTCAGTCCGTAATGGATTAATTCAGTCCGTAATGAATTAATTCAGTCCGTAAGGAATTAATAAAATCCGTACGGAATTAATTCAGACCGTAAGGAATTAATTAAGTACGTAAGGAATTAATTAAGTCCGAAAGGAATTAATTAAGTCCGTAAGGAATTAATTCAGTCCGTAAGGATTTAATTCAGTCCGTAAGGTATTAATTCAGTCCGTAAGGAATTAATTCAGTCCGTAAGGAATTAATTCAGTCCATAAGGAATTTATTCAGTCTGTAAGGATTTAATTAAGTCCGTAAGGAATTAATTCAGTCCGTAAGGAATTAATTCAGTACGTAAGGAATTAATGCTGTCCGTAAGTAATTAATTCAGTCCGTAAGGAATAACTTCAATTCGTAAGGAAATAATTCAGTCCGTAATGGATTAATTAAGTCCGTAATGAATTAATTCAGTCCGTAAGGAATTAATAAAATCCGTACGGAATTAATTCAGACCGTAAGGAATTAATTAAGTACGTAAGGAATTAATTAAGTCCGAAAGGAATTAATTAAGTCCGTAAGGAATTAATTCAGTCCGTAAGGATTTAATTCAGTCCGTAAGGTACTAATTCAGTCCGTAAGGAATTAATTCAGTCCGTAAGGAATTAATTAAGTCCGTAGGGAATTAATTCAGTCCGTAAGGATTTAATTCAGTCCGTAAGGAATAACTTCAGTACGTAAGGAAATAATTCAGTCCGTAAGTAATTAATTCAGTCCGTATGAAATTAATTCAGTCCGTAAGGAATTAATTAAGGAATTAATTCAGTCCGTAAGGAATTAATTCAGTCCGTAAGGAATTAATTCAGTTCGTAAGGAATTATTTCAGTACGTAAGGAAATAATTTAGTCCGTAAGTAATTAATTCAGTCAGTAAGGAATAACTTCAATTCGTAAGGAAATAATTCAGTCCGTAATGGATTAATTCAGTCCGTAATGAATTAATTCAGTCCGTAAGGAATTAATAAAATCCGTACGAAATTAATTCAGACCGTAAGGAATTAATTAAGTACGTAAGGAATTAATTAAGTCCGAAAGGAATTAATTCAGTCCGTAAGGAATTAATTCAGTCCGTAAGGAATTAATTCAGTCCGTAAGGATTTAATTCAGTCCGTAAGGTATTAATTCAGTCCGTAAGGAATTAATTCAGTCCGTAAGGAATTAATTCAGTCCATAAGGAATTAATTCAGTCTGTAAGGATTTAATTAAGTCCGTAATGAATTAATTCAGTCCGTAAGGAATTAATTCAGTCCGTAAGGAATTAATTCAGTACGTAAGGAATTAATGCAGTCCGTAAGTAATTAATTCAGTCCGTAAGGAATAACTTCAATTCGTAAGGAAATAATTCAGTCCGTAATGGATTAATTAAGTCCGTAATGAATTAATTCAGTCCGTAAGGAATTAATAAAATCCGTACGGAATTAATTCAGACCGTAAGGAATTAATTAAGTACGTAAGGAATTAATTAAGTCCGAAAGGAATTAATTAAGTCCGTAAGGAATTAATTCAGTCCGTAAGGATTTAATTCAGTCCGTAAGGCACTAATTCAGTCCGTAAGGAATTAATTCAGTCCGTAAGGAATTAATTCAGTCCGTAAGGAATTAATTTAGTCCGTAAGGAATAAGTTCTTTACGTAAGGAGTTAATTCAGTCCGTAATCGATTAATTAAGTCCGAAATGAATTAATTCAGTCCGTATGAAATTAATTCAGTCCGTAAGGAATTAATTAAGGTATTAATTCAGTCCGTAAGGAATTAATTCAGTCCGTAAGGAATTAATTCAGTCCGTAAGGAATTATTTCAGTCCGTAATTAATTAATTCATTCCTTACGGAATTAATTAAGTCCATAAGGAATTAATTCAGTCTGTAAGGATTTAATTAAGTCCGTAATGAATTAATTCAGTCCGTAAGGAATTAATTCAGTCCGTAAGGAATTAATTCAGTACGTAAGGAATTAATTCAGTCCGTAAGTAATTAATTCAGTCCGTAAGGAATTAATAAAATCCGTACGGAATTTATTCAGACCGTAAGGAATTAATTAAGTACGTAAGGAATTAATTAAGTCCGAAAGGAATTAATTAAGTACGTAAGGAATTAATTCAGTCCGTAAGGATTTAATTCAGTCCGTAAGGAATTAATTCAGTCCGTAAGGAATTAATTCAGTCCGTAAGGAATTAATTCAGTCCGTAAGGAATTAATTCAGTCCGTAAGGAATTAATTCAGTCCGTAAGGAATTAATTCAGTCCGTAAGGAATAAGTTCATTACGTAAGGAATTAATTCAGTCCGTAATCGATTAATTAAGTCCGAAATGAATTAATTCAGTCCGTATGAAATTAATTCAGTCCGTAAGGAATTAATTCAGTCCGTAAGGAATTAATTCAGTCCGTAAGGAATTATTATCAGTCCGTAATTAATTAATTCATTCCTTACGGAATTAATTAAGTCCATAAGGAATTAATTCAGTCTGTAAGGATTTAATTAAGTCCGTAATGAATTAATGCAGTCCGTAAGTAATTAATTCAGTCCGTAAGGAATAACTTCAATTCGTAAGGAAATAATTCAGTCCGTAATGGATTAATTAAGTCCGTAATGAATTAATTCAGTCCGTAAGGAATTAATAAAATCCGTACGGAATTAATTCAGACCGTAAGGAATTAATTAAGTCCGAAAGGAATTAATTAAGTCCGTAAGGAATTAATTCAGTCCGTAAGGAATTAATTCAGTCCGTAAGGAATTAATTTAGTCCGTAAGGAATAAGTTCATTACGTAAGGAGTTAATTCAGTCCGTAATCGATTAATTAAGTCCGAAATGAATTAATTCAGTCCGTATGAAATTAATTCAGTCCGTAAGGAATTAATTAAGGTATTAATTCAGTCCGTAAGGAATTAATTCAGTCCGTAAGGAATTAATTCAGTCCGTAAGGAATTAATTCAGTCCGTAAGGAATAATTTCAGTCCGTAATTAATTAATTCATTCCTTACGGAATTAATTAAGTCCATAAGGAATTAATTCAGCCTGTAAGGATTTAATTAAGTCCGTAATGAATTAATTCAGTCCGTAAGGAATTAATTCAGTCCGTAAGGAATTAATTCAGTACGTAAGGAATTAATTCAGTCCGTAAGTAATTAATTCAGTCCGTAAGGAATAACTTCAATTCGTAAGGATTTAATTCAGTCCGTAAGGTATTAATTCAGTCCGTAAGGAATTAATTCAGTCCGTAAGGAATTAATTCAGTCCGTAAGGAATTAATTCAGTCCGTAAGGAATAAGTTCATTACGTAAGGAATTATTATCAGTCCGTAATTAATTAATTCATTCCTTACGGAATTAATTAAGTCCATAAGGAATTTATTCAGTCTGTAAGGATTTAATTAAGTCCGTAATGAATTAATGCAGTCCGTAAGTAATTAATTCAGTCCGTAAGGAATAACTTCAATTCGTAAGGAAATAATTCAGTCCGTAATGGATTAATTTAGTCCGTAATGAATTAATTCAGTCCGTAAGGAATTAATAAAATCCGTACGGAATTAATTCAGACCGTAAGGAATTAATTAAGTACGTAAGGAATTAATTAAGTCCGAAAGGAATTAATTAAGTCCGTAAGGATTTAATTCAGTCCGTAAGGATTTAATTCAGTCCGTAAGGTACTAATTCAGTCCGAAATGAATTAATTCAGTCCGTATGAAATTAATTCAGTCCGTAAGAAATTAATTAAGGTATTAATTCAGTCCGTAAGGAATTAATTCAGTCCGTAAGGAATTAATTCAGTCCGTAAGGAATTATTTCAGTCCGTAATTAATTAATTCATTCCTTACGGAATTAATTAAGTCCATAAGGAATTAATTCAGTCTGTAAGGATTTAATTAAGTCCGTAATGAATTAATTCAGTCCGTAAGGAATTAATTCAGTCCGTAAGGAATTAATTCAGTACGTAAGGAATTAATTCAGTCCGTAAGTAATTAATTCAGTCCGTAAGGAATAACTTCAATTCGTAAGGAAATAATTCAGTCCGTAATGAATTAATTCAGTCCGTAAGGAATTAATAAAATCCGTACGGAATTAATTCAGACCGTAAGGAATTAATTAAGTACGTAAGGAATTAATTCAGTCCGTAAGGATTTAATTCAGTCCGTAAGGTATTAATTCAGTCCGTAAGGAATTAATTCAGTCCGTAAGGAATTAATTCAGTCCGTAAGGAATTAATTCAGTCCGTAAGGAATTAATTCAGTCCGTAAGGAATAAGTTCATTACGTAAGGAATTAATTCAGTCCGTAATCGATTAATTAAGTCCGAAATGAATTAATTCAGTCCGTATGAAATTAATTCAGTCCGTAAGGAATTAATTAAGGTATTAATTCAGTCCGTAAGGAATTAATTCAGTCCGTAAGGAATTAATTCAGTCCGTAAGGAATTATTTCAGTCCGTAATTAATTAATTCATTCCTTACGGAATTAATTAAGTCCATAAGGAATTAATTCAGTCTGTAAGGATTTAATTAAGTCCGTAATGAATTAATTCAGTCCGTAAGGAATTAATTCAGTCCGTAAGTAATTAATTCAGTCCGTAAGGAATTAATTCAGTCCGTAAGTAATTAATTCAGTCCGTAAGGAATAATTTCAGTCCGTAATTAATTAATTCATTCCTTACGGAATTAATTAAGTCCATAAGGAATTAATTCAGTCTGTAAGGATTTAATTAAGTCCGTAATGAATTAATTCAGTCCGTAAGGAATTAATTCAGTCCGTAAGGAATTAATTCAGTACGTAAGGAATTAATTCAGTCCGTAAGTAATTAATTCAGTCCGTAAGGAATAACTTCAATTCGTAAGGAAATAATTCAGTCCGTAATGGATTAATTAAGTCCGTAATGAATTAATTCAGTCCGTAAGGAATTAATAAAATCCGTACGGAATTAATTCAGACCGTAAGGAATTAATTAAGTACGTAAGGAACTAATTAAGTCCGAAAGGAATTAATTAAGTCCGTAAGGAATTAATTCAGTCGGTAAGGATTTAATTCAGTCCGTAAGGTATTAATTCAGTCCGTAAGGAATTAATTCAGTCCGTAAGGAATTAATTCAGTCCGTAAGGAATTAATTCAGTCCGTAAGGAATAAGTTCATTACGTAAGGAATTATTATCAGTCCGTAATTAATTAATTCATTCCTTACGGAATTAATTAAGTCCATAAGGAATTTATTCAGTCTGTAAGGATTTAATTAAGTCCGTAATGAATTAATGCAGTCCGTAAGTAATTAATTCAGTCCGTAAGGAATAACTTCAATTCGTAAGGAAATAATTCAGTCCGTAATGGATTAATTTAGTCCGTAATGAATTAATTCAGTCCGTAAGGAATTAATAAAATCCGTACGGAATTAATTCAGACCGTAAGGAATTAATTAAGTACGTAAGGAATTAATTAAGTCCGAAAGGAATTAATTAAGTCCGTAAGGATTTAATTCAGTCCGTAAGGATTTAATTCAGTCCGTAAGGTACTAATTCAGTCCGTAAGGAATTAATTCAGTCCGTAAGGAATAAGTTCATTACGTAAGGAGTTAATTCAGTCCGTAATCGATTAATTAAGTCCGAAATGAATTAATTCAGTCCGTATGAAATTAATTCAGTCCGTAAGGAATTAATTAAGGTATTAATTCAGTCCGTAAGGAATTAATTCAGTCCGTAAGGAATTAATTCAGTCCGTAAGGAATTATTTCAGTCCGTAATTAATTAATTCATTCCTTACGGAATTAATTAAGTCCATAAGGAATTAATTCAGTCTGTAAGGATTTAATTCAGTCCGTAAGTAATTAATTCAGTCCGTAAGGAATTAATAAAATCCGTACGGAATTAATTCAGACCGTAAGGAATTAATTAAGTACGTAAGGAATTAATTCAGTCCGTAAGGATTTAATTCAGTCCGTAAGGTATTAATTCAGTCCGTAAGGAATTAATTCAGTCCGTAAGGAATTAATTCAGTCCGTAAGGAATTAATTCAGTCCGTAAGGAATTAATTCAGTCCGTAAGGAATAAGTTCATTACGTAAGGAATTAATTCAGTCCGTAATCGATTAATTAAGTCCGAAATGAATTAATTCAGTCCGTATGAAATTAATTCAGTCCGTAAGGAATTAATTAAGGTATTAATTCAGTCCGTAAGGAATTAATTCAGTCCGTAAGGAATTAATTCAGTCCGTAAGGAATTATTATCAGTCCGTAATTAATTAATTCATTCCTTACGGAATTAATTAAGTCCATAAGGAATTAATTCAGTCTGTAAGGATTTAATTAAGTCCGTAATGAATTAATGCAGTCCGTAAGTAATTAATTCAGTCCGTAAGGAATAACTTCAATTCGTAAGGAAATAATTCAGTCCGTAATGGATTAATAAAGTCCGTAATGAATTAATTCAGTCCGTAAGGAATTAATAAAATCCGTACGGAATTAATTCAGACCGTAAGGAATTAATTAAGTACGTAAGGAATTAATTAAGTCCGAAAGGAATTAATTAAGTCCGTAAGGAATTAATTCAGTCCGTAAGGATTTAATTCAGTCCGTAAGGTACTAATTCAGTCCGTAAGGAATAATTTCAGTCCGTAAGGAATAAGTTCATTACGTAAGGAATTAATTCAGTCCGTAATCGATTAATTAAGTCCGAAATGAATTAATTCAGTCCGTATGAAATTAATTCAGTCCGTAAGGAATTAATTAAGGTATTAATTCAGTCCGTAAGGAATTAATTCAGTCCGTAAGGAATTAATTCAGTCCGTAGGGAATTATTATCAGTCCGTAATTAATTCATTCATTCCTTACGGAATTAATTAAGTCCATAAGGAATTAATTCAGTTTGTAAGGATTTAATTAAGTCCGTAATGAATTAATGCAGTCCGTAAGGAATTAATTCAGTCCGTAAGGAATTAATTTAGTCCGTAAGGAATAAGTTCATTACGTAAGGAGTTAATTCAGTCCGTAATCGATTAATTAAGTCCGAAATGAATTAATTCAGTCCGTATGAAATTAATTCAGTCCGTAAGGAATTAATTAAGGTATTAATTCAGTCCGTAAGGAATTAATTCAGTCCGTAAGGAATTAATTCAGTCCGTAAGGAATTAATTCAGTCCGTAAGGAATTATTTCAGTCCGTAATTAATTAATTCATTCCTTACGGAATTAATTAAGTCCATAAGGAATTAATTCAGTCTGTAAGGATTTAATTAAGTCCGTAATGAATTAATTCAGTCCGTAAGGAATTAATTCAGTCCGTAAGGAATTAATTCAGTACGTAAGGAATTAATTCAGTCCGTAAGTAATTAATTCAGTCCGTAAGGAATAACTTCAATTCGTAAGGAAATAATTCAGTCCGTAATGGATTAATTATGTCCGTAATGAATTAATTCAGTCCGTAAGGAATTAATAAAATCCGTACGGAATTAATTCAGACCGTAAGGAATTAATTAAGTACGTAAGGAATTAATTCAGTCCGTAAGGAATTAATTCAGTCCGTAAGGAATTAATTCAGTCCGTAAGGAATAAGTTCATTACGTAAGGAATTAATTCAGTCCGTAATCGATTAATTAAGTCCGAAATGAATTAATTCAGTCCGTATGAAATTAATTCAGTCCGTAAGGAATTAATTAAGGTATTAATTCAGTCCGTAAGGAATTAATTCAGTCAGTAAGGAATTAATTCAGTCCGTACACTCCCCTGCACGCAAGCGGTCAGGATAGACGTGTCTTACATGCAGTGCGAGTTATCAAAGAAAAAAGTCATTAAAATTAGTAGCAGATACATAGTTTTTGTTCGTGATATAGAAGTTGTGTATTGGTTGATTTATTGTTACAATTGTTGTTTTGTTAGCCGTTCGTTGGAGGGAGAGGGTGTTAATATTGAGACAGTTGTGACCAGGCAGCTGCAAACAGCTGGTGGGTTTATTTTTTCGGTTATAGTGTTTTTTGGAAGTGTATATTTGTGGTGGGGGTTTTTCGTTGGTGTATGATTTATGTTTAACAAAGTGTTTATGATTGTATAATTGTATAAAGGGAAGGAAAGTTGTTTTCGAGTGCTAGCGTGTTGACGTGGCAAGGTGTGGCACGAGCACGCTATCATCCGGACTGTCTAGAAGACGGGCGTGGCTTGACATCACCACACGTGACGCGACGCGCTTGGACATTGGTTACGGATTTGTTCTGCTCGTTACGGTTACAGAGATAGTTTTTTTGTTCTGGTTTTCGTCTTAGTTGTAGCAAATGGAAATGGAGGATTCCAGCGAGGATGATTTAATCGTCGTCAGGAAAAGAAGTAAGGAGAAATTAGTAGTAGAGCAGGAAGAAGGTCAGTCCAGTGAAGATCCAGGTTGGAAGACTGTGAGGCCAAAGAAAAAGATAAAGGGAGGGGCAGGAAAGGTGGCAAAAGTTGTGGAGAAAGATACGGAGAAAGATACAGAGGAAAATACGGAAGGAGAATGCTTAGTAGTTGAGGAACGAGAGGTGTCAGTGATTAGCCAAGCGGATAAGAACAATGAATATGTAGAAGGAACAAAGGACAAAAGACCAGTCGTGGGGAAGTTGATAGAGGAGGGAAAAAACTTTAAGGGGGTCAGCCCATTTGCTTTAGGAAAAGCTATTAAAAACCTGGGGATCACGGCAATGGAGACAAAAGTGACCAATGGGGGGGAACTTTTGTTCTTCACATCCCAACCGGATATAGTGGAAAAATTATTGGCAATCAAGAGTATTGGGCAATGGAAGGTACATATGCGGATGGCTAAGCCCCTAATGCTGCAGCACGGGATAGTCAAAATATGGGGTACATCCAGAGAGGAGATTATGGAGCAGAATATAATGGGTCTATATTCAGTCAGAACATTGTATAGCTTCCGAGAGAGCGAAAAGTTTGCCACAGGGGCATACCACGTTACTTTTGAAGGAAATGAACTGCCTAGTCACCTTAATATCGGGTTCTTTAAAGTTCCAGTGATTCCATTTAAGCCCAAACCAATTAGGTGCTATAGATGCCAGAGGTTTGGGCACGTAAGTACAGTGTGTACGGCCAAGCAGCGCTGTGGTTTCTGCGGGGACGACCACAGAATTGAAAGTTGTATGAGGAAGATACAGGGTATGACACCCACGTGTGCTAACTGCCGCGGCAGTCATTCAGCGGCAGACACAAAATGCACCGTTTTTAAGAGGGCAATGGAGGGCGATCAAAAAGCAAAACCAGGACTTCAAGAAGAACCATCCCAATCAAAGACCAAGAAGACACCTGACACCCAAGAAGTCGAGACGGCGGCGGAAGTGATACCGCAAACAAGCACAGGCACACAGAGACTCACGTACAGGGAGATAGCCGCAGGGACGAAGAAGGTTACGACGGAGGATGGTAGCAAAAGACCACCGGAAGCAGAAAAAAGCAGGCCAGGTAAGCAAAAAGAACAAGGAAATGGTCACAATGACATTGACAACTGCGAGGTAAGGGGAAAACCAGGGGTAATTCGGACAATAATACAGAAGGTAATCAGAAGGATTATCCCAATAATTTTAAACGAAAGTAGCTGGGAAGAGAAAGGTAGGCAGTTTTTATGTTTGGGAAAAGAGCTAATAAGGGAGGGAGAACTAATTACAATATTGTTTGAATGGGGAGCTCTATAAAAATCCTAGTGTGGAATGCACGAAGCATCACGCAGCATCTAAGCAGCTTATGTGCATACATTAGTGAGATGCAACAGACCCCAGATGTTATTTTTATATGTGAAACGTTATTGAAAGAGGGGAGGAAAGCTGTAATCGCTGGGTACGAATGCTATAGAAAAGACAGACCTGATAAGAGAGGAGGGGGAATTTTATTTTATGTGAAAATTGGAATGCAAATCGACTGGCTACCAATGGAACCCTTCGTAAACGGAGTACTGGAAGTAGGATGTGTGAAGGCAAAGTGGGAAAAACAGGATATATATCTAGTCGGCATGTACCTACAAGTGCAAACAGGGAAAAAAATAACAAAACAAGAATATGAATTTTATTTGTCTCAAATCGGCCATGATGAGAAATGTCTTATGTTTGGAGATTTTAATTCACATCATAATTTATGGAACGGAAAGGATTTTAACAATACCAGAGGGAATATTTTATTCTCGTTTTTAGAAGAATGGGGGAACTTAGTACTAGCTTCCCCAAAGGGCGTTGGTACACACACAACTGATAGAGGGGCGCTCACCACAATAGACCTAGTGTTTACGACAGCAAACATGCACGACAAGACGCGAGTCAATATAGGGGCAATGCTACAAAGCGACCATCTCCCAATCATAATCGAAGTAGAAGGAGCAACGGGGTTGGTTATTAGAGAAACGACCCCGCGATGGAATTTTAAAAAAGCGAATTGGGAGGAGTGGAGCAGAGAAATGGAGGAAACAGACATAGAAAAGGGAGTGCGATGGGGAAGGGTAGAGGAACGATACAAGCGTTTTATAGATACACTCCTAAAAATCACTAAGAAGCATATACCCTGGAGAGAGGGGACAAGCAGGGAAAATAACACAAAAGGGAGCCAACGTAGAATACGGAAACCGTGGTGGGATGAAAATTGCAGTGAAGCAATAAGCATCATGCGAGCGAAGTATAGAATATTAAAACGAAACCCCAACGCTGAAACCCTGACAGAATACAAAAAATACAAAGCAATTGGCAAGAGAGTCACACAGGAAACGAAAAGAGCCCACTGGAAGTCGAAGGTGGAGGGCCTAGGAAAGCAAACAACAACAAAACAAATGTGGGAGCTAATAAGAAGAATGGAAGGAGTACCAATGGAAAATATAGATAGGGTAAAACTCAACTCAGGGGGAAAGTGTACACAACAAAACGAAGAGAAAGCAGGAATGCTGGTGGATCATTTCGCCAAGATACAAAGTGAGGAGCCGGAAACTGAGGCAAATGAAGCGGAGATATTCCACATGCAGTTTGAAATAGATAACATGATAGGCGATATAAACAGCACGACGGAGTTTGATAAACCTTTTACAGAATGGGAAATAGAGGAGATTTTAAAAAAAACACCGAAAACTAGCCAAGGCAAAGACATGGTACATTATAACATTTTAACGAAACTACCAAAAAATTGGAGGCAAGCATTGAGAATGCTTTTTAATCATATACTTGAGTGCGGCACGGTACCTCAAGATTGGTGCAATGCGGTAGTGGTACCTATTTTAAAAGCAGGCAAAGTTAACAATGAAGTGCAATCATACAGGCCCATATCCCTTATATCGTGTGTGGCCAAATTATTCGAAAGGACGCTAGTCAAAAGGCTGAGTTGGATCTCGGAGAAAAGAGGATGGTTCTCACCGGCGCAGTCAGGTTTCAGACGAGGACGAAGCACGGTGGATCAACTAGTCAGGTTGAGCAATGAAGCTCACCGAGTATTCGAAAACGGAGAGGTTTTAATTGCTTTATTTATAGATCTAACCGCTGCGTATGATTCAGTTTGGGTAGACAAACTTTTATACAAAGTAGGGAAAAAAGGAGTAAAGGGAAAAATTTTAGGATTGTTGAAAAGCTTTTTAACCAACAGGACGATGGAAGTGAGAGTAGGACGAAGTTTGTCTAGACAAGTAAATCTAAAAAGAGGAATTCCTCAGGGGGCGGTGCTCAGCCCATGGCTTTTTAACATGATGCTAGCAGATTTTCCCTCAAACGAAGATAAAGCAGGAACGTCACTTTACGCAGATGATGCAGGAATTTGGACAAGCGGGAAGAACAGTGATACGGCGATGGAGAAAATGAAAGGGGCAGTAGGGAAAGTGGAAAAATGGTGCAAAGAAAACGGGTTTAAGATATCCACGGACAAAACGAAGTACCTGATGATTACAAGGAAACGTAAAGCGGAAATTAAAAAGAAAATCAAAATCAACGGAACAGAAATAGAACGAGTTGAGAGTGCTAAGTTTTTAGGAATTATTTTTGACACAAAATTCAATTTTACAAAGCATGTACAACACATAAGAGAAAAGGGCATGAAGGCTGCAGGTGTTTTACATAAACTAGCGGGGAAGACATGGGGTGGGGATATTAACATTTTACTCATGGTTTACAAGAATTTTATACGGTCAAAATTAGAATATGCCAGTTTTATATATAAACACATTAACACTAGGAAACTCGAACTAGTAGAGACAGTGCAAAACAAATCAGTCAGAATTATATTGGGGGCAACGAGAACTACACCGATTGGGGTGTTACACTGCGCTGCAGAAGTGGTGTCGATTCAAAGAAGAAGAATTTTAATGGAGCAAGCATATTTTAACAGAATGTTAGAATGTCACAGGAACGATCTCGTAGTACAAGAAATAGCGAACAAAAATTCAATGTTTTGGGAAAGTGTGTCCGAAACGAAAAACAAAACCAAAATACCTTATGTCATGCAAGGAGATTATTTTAAAAATTTGTTACCGCCATGGGAATTCAAAGGTCATCAGATAAAAACCGCTGTCCCGGGAAACAGGAAGGAAAAGTGCAATCAGCAAACAGTGCAAGAAGTTTTAATGTTTTTAGAGAAGGAGTATGAAAATTTTAAAAGGGTTTTTACGGACGGATCAAAAGATACTGAGGGAAACTCGGGATGCGGGGTTTACATGGAGGAAATGGGGGAGACAAGATCATACGCATTAAACAAAGCAACGACAGTAATGGCTTCCGAATTGCACGCGATAATACAAGCGATAAGGTGGATTGAGGAAAAAGAGCCGGATAACTATGTCATATTGACGGATTCAAAATCCGCAGCACAACTGCTAGATAGCTGGGGGAACCGTTCCTACTTTGGTCTTACACAAAGGATCCAAAACAAAATGAACCACTTAAGGACAGACGGGTACACAATAAAGATTCAGTGGATTCCAGCACATAGAGGGATCAGGGGAAATGAAATGGCGGATGGAGCAGCAAAGGAAGGAAGGATGAAAGGGGAAGAAATTAATCACAAAACAACATGCCAGGAGCTGAAATCAATAACGAAAAGGAAAATCGAAAAGGACTACATAGAAGAAATAAAGACAAGAACAGCACAAAAATTGGTTCAGAACACGTACCAGTTCGGGACCAACAAATGGATAAACTGCAGGAAAAGAAGAGAAGCCATTGTTTTACTACGAATAAGGTGTGGACATGGGAGATTCCGGTCATGGCTA
This sequence comes from Lepidurus packardi, assembly GCA_023053545.1. Classification (NCBI taxonomy): domain Eukaryota; kingdom Metazoa; phylum Arthropoda; class Branchiopoda; order Notostraca; family Triopsidae; genus Lepidurus; species Lepidurus packardi. The sequence continues at coordinate 42,775 of JAKZAN010000232.1, forward strand.
CACCGCTTCAACATGACCGAAGATGACACATGTCGTTACTGTGAGGAGGAGGAAGAAAGCCCGGAACATTTAGTTATGAGATGTGAGAAGTTTTCAGAACAAAGGGAGGAACTCAAGAAAAAACTAGAAGATAGTAAAATAGCCTGGAGATTCGAAACTATAACGGCACTGGAAGGCGGAAAGAAAGATCAGTACATAGCACAAAATTGTCTTTTAAAATATTTGAAAACAACCGATATCATAACAAACATATAAGTACACAGAGGAAATATCAGTGAATATGTGAAAAAATAAAAAAGAAGAGAAGAAGAAAAAAAAAAAAAAAAAAAAAAAAAACAGAAAGCCGAAGACGGTAATGCGACGCGAATGCGACGTTGGCCGTCTTAAAAAACCAAAAACAACAACAAAAACAACAATTCAGTCCGTAGGGAATTATTATCAGTCCGTAATTAATTCATTCATTCCTTACGGAATTAATTAAGTCCATAAGGAATTAATTCAGTCTGTAAGGATTTAATTAAGTCCGTAATGAATTAATGCAGTCCGTAAGTAATTAATTCAGTCCGTAAGGAATAACTTCAATTCGTAAGGAAATAATTCAGTCCGTAATGGATTAATTAAGTCCGTAATGAATTAATTCAGTCCGTAAGGAATTAATAAAATCCATACGGAATTAATTCAGACCGTAAGGAATTAATTAAGTACGTAAGGAATTAATTAAGTCCGAAAGGAATTAATTAAGTCCGTAAGGAATTAATTCAGTCCGTAAGGATTTAATTCAGTCCGTAAGGTACTAATTCAGTCCGTAAGGAATTAATTCAGTCCGTAATGGATTAATTATGTCCGTAATGAATTAATTCAGTCCGTAAGGAATTAATAAAATCCGTACGGAATTAATTCAGACCGTAAGGAATTAATTAAGTACGTAAGGAATTAATTCAGTCCGTAAGGAATTAATTCAGTCCGTAAGGAATTAATTCAGTCCGTAAGGAATAAGTTCATTACGTAAGGAATTAATTCAGTCCGTAATCGATTAATTAAGTCCGAAATGAATTAATTCAGTCCGTATGAAATTAATTCAGTCCGTAAGGAATTAATTAAGGTATTAATTCAGTCCGTAAGGAATTAATTCAGTCAGTAAGGAATTAATTCAGTCCGTAGGGAATTATTATCAGTCCGTAATTAATTCATTCATTCCTTACGGAATTAATTAAGTCCATAAGGAATTAATTCAGTCTGTAAGGATTTAATTAAGTCCGTAATGAATTAATGCAGTCCGTAAGTAATTAATTCAGTCCGTAAGGAATAACTTCAATTCGTAAGGAAATAATTCAGTCCGTAATGGATTAATTAAGTCCGTAATGAATTAATTCAGTCCGTAAGGAATTAATAAAATCCGTACGGAATTAATTCAGACCGTAAGGAATTAATTAAGTACGTAAGGAATTAATTAAGTCCGAAAGGAATTAATTAAGTCCGTAAGGAATTAATTCAGTCCGTAAGGATTTAATTCAGTCCGTAAGGTACTAATTCAGTCCGTAAGGAATTAATTCAGTCCGTAAGGAATTAATTCAGTCCGTAAGGAATTAATTTAGTCCGTAAGGAGTAAGTTCATTACGTAAGGAGTTAATTCAGTCCGTAATCGATTAATTAAGTCCGAAATGAATTAATTCAGTCCGTATGAAATTAATTCAGTCCGTAAGGAATTAATTAAGGTATTAATTCAGTCCGTAAGGAATTAATTCAGTCCGTAAGGAATTAATTCAGTCCGTAAGGAATTATTTCAGTCCGTAATTAATTAATTCATTCCTTACGGAATTAATTAAGTCCATAAGGAATTAATTCAGTCTGTAAGGATTTAATTAAGTCCGTAATGAATTAATTCAGTCCGTAAGGAATTAATTCAGTCCGTAAGGAATTAATTCAGTACGTAAGGAATTAATTCAGTCCGTAAGTAATTAATTCAGTCCGTAAGGAATAACTTCAATTCGTAAGGAAATAATTCAGTCCGTAATGGATTAATTAAGTCCGTAATGAATTAATTCAGTCCGTAAGGAATTATTTCAGTCCGTAATTAATTAATTCATTCCTTACGGAATTAATTAAGTCCATAAGGAATTAATTCAGTCTGTAAGGATTTAATTAAGTCCGTAATGAATTAATTCAGTCCGTAAGGAATTAATTCAGTCCGTAAGGAATTAATTCAGTACGTAAGGAATTAATTCAGTCCGTAAGTAATTAATTCAGTCCGTAAGGAATAACTTCAATTCGTAAGGAAATAATTCAGTCCGTAATGGATTAATTAAGTCCGTAATGAATTAATTCAGTCCGTAAGGAATTAATAAAATCCGTACGGAATTAATTCAGACCGTAAGGAATTAATTAAGTACGTAAGGAATTAATTAAGTCCGAAAGGAATTAATTAAGTCCGTAAGGAATTAATTCAGTCCGTAAGGATTTAATTCAGTCCGTAAGGTACTAATTCAGTCCGTAAGGAATTAATTCAGTCCGTAAGGAATTAATTCAGTCCGTAAGGAATTAATTTAGTCCGTAAGGAATAAGTTCATTACGTAAGGATTTAATTCAGTCCGTAATCGATTAATTAAGTCCGAAATGAATTAATTCAGTCCGTATGAAATTAATTCAGTCCGTAAGGAATTAATTAAGGTATTAATTCAGTCCGTAAGGAATTAATTCAGTCCGTAAGGAATTAATTCAGTCCGTAAGGAATTATTTCAGTCCGTAATTAATTAATTCATTCCTTACGGAATTAATTAAGTCCATAAGGAATTAATTCAGTCTGTAAGGATTTAATTAAGTCCGTAATGAATTAATTCAGTCCGTAAGGAATTAATTCAGTCCGTAAGGAATTAATTCAGTACGTAAGGAATTAATTCAGTCCGTAAGTAATTAATTCAGTCCGTAAGGAATAACTTCAATTCGTAAGGAAATAATTCAGTCCGTAATGGATTAATTAAGTCCGTAATGAATTAATTCAGTCCGTAAGGAATTAAAAAAATCCGTACGGAATTAATTCAGACCGTAAGGAATTAATTAAGTACGTAAGGAATTAATTAAGTCCGAAAGGAATTAATTAAGTCCGTAAGGAATTAATTCAGTCCGTAAGGATTTAATTCAGTCCGTAAGGTATTAATTCAGTCCGTAAAAAATTAATTCAGTCCGTAAGGAATTAATTCAGTCCGTAAGGAATTAATTCAGTCCGTAAGGAATTAATTAAGGTATTAATTCAGTCGGACTTAATTAATCCATTACGGACTGAATTATTTCCTTACGAATTGAAGTTATTCCTTACGGACTGAATTAATTACTTACGGACTGAATTAATTCCTTACGTACTGAATTAATTCCTTACGGACTGAATTAATTCCTTACGGACTGACTGAATTAATTAATTAATTAAGGTATTAATTCAGTCCGTAAGGAATTAATTCAGTCCGAAATGAATTAATTCAGTCCGTATGAAATTAATTCAGTCCGTAAGGAATTAATTAAGGTATTATTTCAGTCCGTAAGGAATTAATTCAGTCCGTAAGGAATTAATTCAGTCCGTAAGGATTTAATTCAGTCCGTAAGGTAATAATTCAGTCCGTAAGGAATTAATTCAGTCCGTAAGGAATTAATTCAGTCCGTAAGGAAATAATTTAGTCCGTAAGGAATAAGTTCATTACGTAAGGAGTTAATTCAGTCCGTAATCGATTAATTAAGTCCGAAATGAATTAATTCAGTCCGTATGAAATTAATTCAGTCCGTAAGGAATTAATTAAGGTATTAATTCAGTCCGTAAGGAATTAATTCAGTCCGTAAGGAATTAATTCAGTCCGTAAGGAATTAATTCAGTCCGTAAGGAATTATTTCAGTCCGTAATTAATTAATTCATTCCTTACGGAATTAATTAAGTCCATAAGGAATTAATTCAGTCTGTAAGGATTTAATTAAGTCCGTAATGAATTAATTCAGTCCGTAAGGAATTAATTCAGTCCGTAAGGAATTAATTCAGTACGTAAGGAATTAATTCAGTCCGTAAGTAATTAATTCAGTCCGTAAGGAATAACTTCAATTCGTAAGGAAATAATTCAGTCCGTAATGGATTAATTAAGTCCGTAATGAATTAATTCAGTCCGTTAGGAATTAATAAAATCCGTACGGAATTAATTCAGACCGTAAGGAATTAATTAAGTACGTAAGGAATTAATTAAGTCCGAAAGGAATTAATTAAGTCCGTAAGGAATTATTTCAGTCCGTAATTAATTAATTCATTCCTTACGGAATTAATTAAGTCCATAAGGAATTAATTCAGTCTGTAAGGATTTAATTAAGTCCGTAATGAAATAATTCAGTCCGTAAGGAATTAATTCAGTCCGTAAGGAAATAATTCAGTACGTAAGGAATTAATTCAGTCCGTAAGTAATTAATTCAGTCCGTAAGGAATAACTTCAATTCGTAAGGAAATAATTCAGTCCGTAATGGATTAATTAAGTCCGTAATGAATTAATTCAGTCCGTAAGGAATTAATAAAATCCGTACGGAATTAATTCAGACCGTAAGGAATTAATTAAGTACGTAAGGAATTAATTAAGTCCGAAAGGAATTAATTAAGTCCGTAAGGAATTAATTCAGTCCGTAAGGATTTAATTCAGTCCGTAAGGTATTAATTCAGTCCGTAAGGAATTAATTCAATCCGTAAGGAATTAATTCAGTCCGTAAGGAATTAATTCAGTCCGTAAGGAATTAATTCAGTCCGTAAGGAATAAGTTCATTACGTAAGGAATTAATTCAGTCCGTAATCGATTAATTAAGTCCGAAATGAATTAATTCAGTCCGTATGAAATTAATTCAGTCCGTAAGGAATTAATTAAGGTATTAATTCAGTCCGTAAGGAATTAATTCAGTCCGTAAGGAATTAATTCAGTCCGTAAGGATTTAATTCAGTCCGTAAGGTAATAATTCAGTCCGTAAGGAATTAATTTAGTCCGTAAGGAATTAATTCAGTCCGTAAGGAATTAATTTAGTCCGTAAGGAATAAGTTCATTACGTAAGGAGTTAATTCAGTCCGTAATCGATTAATTAAGTCCGAAATGAATTAATTCAGTCCGTATGAAATTAATTCAGTCCGTAAGGAATTAATTAAGGTATTAATTCAGTCCGTAAGGAATTAATTCAGTCCGTAAGGAATTAATTCAGTCCGTAAGGAATTATTTCAGTCCGTAATTAATTAATTCATTCCTTACGGAATTAATTAAGTCCGTAAGGAATTAATTCAGTCTGTAAGGATTTAATTAAGTCCGTAATGAATTAATTCAGTCCGTAAGTAATTAATTCAGTCCGTAAGGAATAACTTCAATTCGTAAGGAAATAATTCAGTCCGTAATGGATTAATTAAGTCCGTAATGAATTAATTCAGTCCGTAAGGAATTAATAAAATCCGTACGGAATTAATTCAGACCGTAAGGAATTAATTAAGTACGTAAGGAATTAATTAAGTCCGAAAGGAATTAATTAAGTCCGTAAGGAATTAATTCAGTCCGTAAGGATTTAATTCAGTCCGTAAGGTATTAATTCAGTCCGTAAGGAATTAATTCAATCCGTAAGGAATTAATTCAGTCCGTAAGGAATTAATTCAGTCCGTAAGGAATTAATTCAGTACGTAAGGAATAAGTTCATTACGTAAGGAATTAATTAAGTCCGTAATCGATTAATTAAGTCCGAAATGAATTAATTCAGTCCGTATGAAATTAATTCAGTCCGTAAGGAATTAATTAAGGTATTAATTCAGTCCGTAAGGAATTAATTCAGTCCGTAAGGAATTAATTCAGTCCGTAAGGATTTAATTCAGTCCGTAAGGTAATAATTCAGTCCGTAAGGAATTAATTTAGTCCGTAAGGAATTAATTCAGTCCGTAAGGAATTAATTTAGTCCGTAAGGAATAAGTTCATTACGTAAGGAGTTAATTCAGTCCGTAATCGATTAATTAAGTCCGAAATGAATTAATTCAGTCCGTATGAAATTAATTCAGTCCGTAAGGAATTAATTAAGGTATTAATTCAGTCCGTAAGGAATTAATTCAGTCCGTAAGGAATTAATTCAGTCCGTAAGGAATTATTTCAGTCCGTAATTAATTAATTCATTCCTTACGGAATTAATTAAGTCCGTAAGGAATTAATTCAGTCTGTAAGGATTTAATTAAGTCCGTAATGAATTAATTCAGTCCGTAAGTAATTAATTCAGTCCGTAAGGAATAACTTCAATTCGTAAGGAAATAATTCAGTCCGTAATGGATTAATTAAGTCCGTAATGAATTAATTCAGTCCGTAAGGAATTAATAAAATCCGTACGGAATTAATTCAGACCGTAAGGAATTAATTAAGTACGTAAGGAATTAATTAAGTCCGAAAGGAATTAATTAAGTCCGTAAGGAATTAATTCAGTCCGTAAGGATTTAATTCAGTCCGTAAGGTATTAATTCAGTCCGTAAGGAATTAATTCAATCCGTAAGGAATTAATTCAGTCCGTAAGGAATTAATTCAGTCCGTAAGGAATTAATTCAGTACGTAAGGAATAAGTTCATTACGTAAGGAATTAATTCAGTCCGTAATCGATTAATTAAGTCCGAAATGAATTAATTCAGTCCGTATGAAATTAATTCAGTCCGTAAGGAATTAATTAAGGTATTAATTCAGTCCGTAAGGAATTAATTCAGTCCGTAAGGAATTAATTCAGTCCGTAAGGATTTAATTCAGTCCGTAAGGTAATAATTCAGTCCGTAAGGAATTAATTCAGTCCGTAAGGAATTAATTCAGTCCGTAAGGAAATAATTTAGTCCGTAAGGAATAAGTTCATTACGTAAGGAGTTAATTCAGTCCGTAATCGATTAATTAAGTCCGAAATGAATTAATTCAGTCCGTATGAAATTAATTCAGTCCGTAAGGAATTAATTAAGGTATTAATTCAGTCCGTAAGGAATTAATTCAGTCCGTAAGGAATTAATTCAGTCCGTAAGGAATTAATTCAGTCCGTAAGGAATTATTTCAGTCCGTAATTAATTAATTCATTCCTTACGGAATTAATTAAGTCCATAAGGAATTAATTCAGTCTGTAAGGATTTAATTAAGTCCGTAATGAATTAATTCAGTCCGTAAGGAATTAATTCAGTCCGTAAGGAATTAATTCAGTACGTAAGGAATTAATTCAGTCCGTAAGTAATTAATTCAGTCCGTAAGGAATAACTTCAATTCGTAAGGAAATAATTCAGTCCGTAATGGATTAATTAAGTCCGTAATGAATTAATTCAGTCCGTAAGGAATTAATAAAATCCGTACGGAATTAATTCAGACCGTAAGGAATTAATTAAGTACGTAAGGAATTAATTAAGTCCGAAAGGAATTAATTAAGTCCGTAAGGAATTAATTCAGTCCGTAAGGATTTAATTCAGTCCGTAAGGTACTAATTCAGTCCGTAAGGAATTAATTCAGTCCGTAAGGAATTAATTCAGTCCGTAAGGAATTAATTTAGTCCGTAAGGAATAAGTTCATTACGTAAGGATTTAATTCAGTCCGTAATCGATTAATTAAGTCCGAAATGAATTAATTTAGTCCGTATGAAATTAATTCAGTCCGTAAGGAATTAATTAAGGTATTAATTCAGTCCGTAAGGAATTAATTCAGTCCGTAAGGAATTAATTCAGTCCGTAAGGAATTATTTCAGTCCGTAATTAATTCATTCATTCCTTACGGAATTAATTAAGTCCATAAGGAATTAATTCAGTCTGTAAGGATTTAATTAAGTCCGTAATGAATTAATTCAGTCCGTAAGGAATTAATTCAGTCCGTAAGGAATTAATTCAGTACGTAAGGAATTAATTCAGTCCGTAAGTAATTAATTCAGTCCGTAAGGAATAACTTCAATTCGTAAGGAAATAATTCAGTCCGTAATGGATTAATTAAGTCCGTAATGAATTAATTCAGTCCGTAAGGAATTAATAAAATCCGTACGGAATTAATTCAGACCGTAAGGAATTAATTAAGTACGTAAGGAATTAATTAAGTCCGAAAGGAATTAATTAAGTCCGTAAGGAATTAATTCAGTCCGTAAGGATTTAATTCAGTCCGTAAGGTATTAATTCAGTCCGTAAAAAATTAATTCAGTCCGTAAGGAATTAATTCAGTCCGTAAGGAATTAATTCAGTCCGTAAGGAATTAATTAAGGTATTAATTCAGTCCGTAAGGAATTAATTCAGTCCGTAAGGAATTATTTCAGTCCGTAATTAATTAATTCATTCCTTACGGAATTAATTAAGTCCATAAGGAATTAATTCAGTCTGTAAGGATTTAATTAAGTCCGTAATGAAATAATTCAGTCCGTAAGGAATTAATTCAGTCCGTAAGGAATTAATTCAGTACGTAAGGAATTAATTCAGTCCGTAAGTAATTAATTCAGTCCGTAAGGAATAACTTCAATTCGTAAGGAAATAATTCAGTCCGTAATGGATTAATTAAGTCCGTAATGAATTAATTCAGTCCGTAAGGAATTAATAAAATCCGATCGGAATTAATTCAGACCGTAAGGAATTAATTAAGTACGTAAGGAATTAATTAAGTCCGAAAGGAATTAATTAAGTCCGTAAGGAATTAATTCAGTCCGTAAGGATTTAATTCAGTCCGTAAGGTATTAATTCAGTCCGTAAGGAATTAATTCAATCCGTAAGGAATTAATTCAGTCCGTAAGGAATTAATTCAGTCCGTAAGGAATTAATTCAGTCCGTAAGGAATAAGTTCATTACGTAAGGAATTAATTCAGTCCGTAATCGATTAATTAAGTCCGAAATGAATTAATTCAGTCCGTATGAAATTAATTCAGTCCGTAAGGAATTAATTAAGGTATTAATTCAGTCCGTAAGGAATTAATTCAGTCCGTAAGGAATTAATTCAGTCCGTAAGGATTTAATTCAGTCCGTAAGGTAATAATTCAGTCCGTAAGGAATTAATTTAGTCCGTAAGGAATTAATTCAGTCCGTAAGGAATTAATTTAGTCCGTAAGGAATAAGTTCATTACGTAAGGAGTTAATTCAGTCCGTAATCGATTAATTAAGTCCGAAATGAATTAATTCAGTCCGTATGAAATTAATTCAGTCCGTAAGGAATTAATTAAGGTATTAATTCAGTCCGTAAGGAATTAATTCAGTCCGTAAGGAATTAATTCAGTCCGTAAGGAATTATTTCAGTCCGTAATTAATTAATTCATTCCTTACGGAATTAATTAAGTCCGTAAGGAATTAATTCAGTCTGTAAGGATTTAATTAAGTCCGTAATGAATTAATTCAGTCCGTAAGTAATTAATTCAGTCCGTAAGGAATAACTTCAATTCGTAAGGAAATAATTCAGTCCGTAATGGATTAATTAAGTCCGTAATGAATTAATTCAGTCCGTAAGGAATTAATAAAATCCGTACGGAATTAATTCAGACCGTAAGGAATTAATTAAGTACGTAAGGAATTAATTAAGTCCGAAAGGAATTAATTAAGTCCGTAAGGAATTAATTCAGTCAGTAAGGATTTAATTCAGTCCGTAAGGTATTAATTCAGTCCGTAAGGAATTAATTCAATCCGTAAGGAATTAATTCAGTCCGTAAGGAATTAATTCAGTCCGTAAGGAATTAATTCAGTACGTAAGGAATAAGTTCATTACGTAAGGAATTAATTCAGTCCGTAATCGATTAATTAAGTCCGAAATGAATTAATTCAGTCCGTATGAAATTAATTCAGTCCGTAAGGAATTAATTAAGGTATTAATTCAGTCCGTAAGGAATTAATTCAGTCCGTAAGGAATTAATTCAGTCCGTAAGGATTTAATTCAGTCCGTAAGGTAATAATTCAGTCCGTAAGGAATTAATTCAGTCCGTAAGGAATTAATTCAGTCCGTAAGGAATTAATTTAGTCCGTAAGGAATAAGTTCATTACGTAAGGAGTTAATTCAGTCCGTAATCGATTAATTAAGTCCGAAATGAATTAATTCAGTCCGTATGAAATTAATTCAGTCCGTAAGGAATTAATTAAGGTATTAATTCAGTCCGTAAGGAATTAATTCAGTCCGTAAGGAATTAATTCAGTCCGTAAGGAATTAATTCAGTCCGTAAGGAATTATTTCAGTCCGTAATTAATTAATTCATTCCTTACGGAATTAATTAAGTCCATAAGGAATTAATTCAGTCTGTAAGGATTTAATTAAGTCCGTAATGAATTAATTCAGTCCGTAAGGAATTAATTCAGTCCGTAAGGAATTAATTCAGTACGTAAGGAATTAATTCAGTCCGTAAGTAATTAATTCAGTCCGTAAGGAATAACTTCAATTCGTAAGGAAATAATTCAGTCCGTAATGGATTAATTAAGTCCGTAATGAATTAATTCAGTCCGTAAGGAATTAATAAAATCCGTACGGAATTAATTCAGACCGTAAGGAATTAATTCAGTCCGTAAGGAATTATTTCAGTCCGTAATTAATTAATTCATTCCTTACGGAATTAATTAAGTCCATAAGGAATTAATTCAGTCTGTAAGGATTTAATTAAGTCCGTAATGAATTAATTCAGTCCGTAAGGAATTAATTCAGTCCGTAAGGAATTAATTCAGTACGTAAGGAATTAATTCATTCCGTAAGTAATTAATTCAGTCCGTAAGGAATAACTTCAATTCGTAAGGAAACAATTCAGTCCGTAATGGATTAATTAAGTCCGTAATGAATTAATTCAGTCCGTAAGGAATTAATAAAATCCGTACGGAATTAATTCAGACCGTAAGGAATTAATTAAGTACGTAAGGAATTAATTAAGTCCGAAAGGAATTAATTAAGTCCGTAAGGATTTAATTCAGTCCGTAAGGTATTAATTCAGTCCGTAAGGAATTAATTCAGTCCGTAAGGAATTAATTCAGTCCGTAAGGAATTAATTCAGTCCGTAAGGAATTAATTCAGTCCGTAAGGAATTATTTCAGTCCGTAATTAATTAATTCATTCCTTACGGAATTAATTAAGTCCATAAGGAATTAATTCAGTCTGTAAGGATTTAATTAAGTCCGTAATGAATTAATTCAGTCCGTAAGGAATTAATTCAGTCCGTAAGGAATTAATTCAGTACGTAAGGAATTAATTCAGTCCGTAAGTAATTAATTCAGTCCGTAAGGAATAACTTCAATTCGTAAGGAAATAATTCAGTCCGTAATGGATTAATTAAGTCCGTAATGAATTAATTCAGTCCGTAAGGAATTAATAAAATCCGTACGGAATTAATTCAGTCCGTAAGGATTTAATTCAGTCCGTAAGGTAATAATTCAGTCCGTAAGGAATTAATTCAGTCCGTAAGGAATTAATTCAGTCCGTAAGGAATTAATTTAGTCCGTAAGGAATAAGTTCATTACGTAAGGAGTTAATTCAGTCCGTAATCGATTAATTAAGTCCGAAATGAATTAATTCAGTCCGTATGAAATTAATTCAGTCCGTAAGGAATTAATTAAGGTATTAATTCAGTCCGTAAGGAATTAATTCAGTCCGTAAGGAATTAATTCAGTCCGTAAGGAATTAATTCAGTCCGTAAGGAATTATTTCAGTCCGTAATTAATTAATTCATTCCTTACGGAATTAATTAAGTCCATAAGGAATTAATTCAGTCTGTAAGGATTTAATTAAGTCCGTAATGAATTAATTCAGTCCGTAAGGAATTAATTCAGTCCGTAAGGAATTAATTCAGTACGTAAGGAATTAATTCAGTCCGTAAGTAATTAATTCAGTCCGTAAGGAATAACTTCAATTCGTAAGGAAATAATTCAGTCCGTAATGGATTAATTAAGTCCGTAATGAATTAATTAAGTCCGAAAGGAATTAATTAAGTCCGTAAGGATTTAATTCAGTCCGTAAGGTATTAATTCAGTCCGTAAGGAATTAATTCAGTCCGTAAGGAATTAATTCAGTCCGTAAGGAATTAATTCAGTCCGTAAGGAATTAATTCAGTCCGTAAGGAATTATTTCAGTCCGTAATTAATTAATTCATTCCTTACGGAATTAATTAAGTCCATAAGGAATTAATTCAGTCTGTAAGGATTTAATTAAGTCCGTAATGAATTAATTCAGTCCGTAAGGAATTAATTCAGTCCGTAAGGAATTAATTCAGTACGTAAGGAATTAATTCAGTCCGTAAGTAATTAATTCAGTCCGTAAGGAATAACTTCAATTCGTAAGGAAATAATTCAGTCCGTAATGGATTAATTAAGTCCGTAATGAATTAATTCAGTCCGTAAGGAATTAATAAAATCCGTACGGAATTAATTCAGTCCGTAAGGATTTAATTCAGTCCGTAAGGTAATAATTCAGTCCGTAAGGAATTAATTCAGTCCGTAAGGAATTAATTCAGTCCGTAAGGAATTAATTTAGTCCGTAAGGAATAAGTTCATTACGTAAGGAGTTAATTCAGTCCGTAATCGATTAATTAAGTCCGAAATGAATTAATTCAGTCCGTATGAAATTAATTCAGTCCGTAAGGAATTAATTAAGGTATTAATTCAGTCCGTAAGGAATTAATTCAGTCCGTAAGGAATTAATTCAGTCCGTAAGGAATTAATTCAGTCCGTAAGGAATTATTTCAGTCCGTAATTAATTAATTCATTCCTTACGGAATTAATTAAGTCCATAAGGAATTAATTCAGTCTGTAAGGATTTAATTAAGTCCGTAATGAATTAATTCAGTCCGTAAGGAATTAATTCAGTCCGTAAGGAATTAATTCAGTACGTAAGGAATTAATTCAGTCCGTAAGTAATTAATTCAGTCCGTAAGGAATAACTTCAATTCGTAAGGAAATAATTCAGTCCGTAATGGATTAATTAAGTCCGTAATGAATTAATTCAGTCCGTAAGGAATTAATAAAATCCGTACGGAATTAATTCAGACCGTAAGGAATTAATTCAGTCCGTAAGGAATTATTTCAGTCCGTAATTAATTAATTCATTCCTTACGGAATTAATTAAGTCCATAAGGAATTAATTCAGTCTGTAAGGATTTAATTAAGTCCGTAATGAATTAATTCAGTCCGTAAGGAATTAATTCAGTCCGTAAGGAATTAATTCAGTACGTAAGGAATTAATTCATTCCGTAAGTAATTAATTCAGTCCGTAAGGAATAACTTCAATTCGTAAGGAAACAATTCAGTCCGTAATGGATTAATTAAGTCCGTAATGAATTAATTCAGTCCGTAAGGAATTAATAAAATCCGTACGGAATTAATTCAGACCGTAAGGAATTAATTAAGTACGTAAGGAATTAATTAAGTCCGAAAGGAATTAATTAAGTCCGTAAGGATTTAATTCAGTCCGTAAGGTATTAATTCAGTCCGTAAGGAATTAATTCAGTCCGTAAGGAATTAATTCAGTCCGTAAGGAATTAATTCAGTCCGTAAGGAATTAATTCAGTCCGTAAGGAATTATTTCAGTCCGTAATTAATTAATTCATTCCTTACGGAATTAATTAAGTCCATAAGGAATTAATTCAGTCTGTAAGGATTTAATTAAGTCCGTAATGAATTAATTCAGTCCGTAAGGAATTAATTCAGTCCGTAAGGAATTAATTCAGTACGTAAGGAATTAATTCAGTCCGTAAGTAATTAATTCAGTCCGTAAGGAATAACTTCAATTCGTAAGGAAATAATTCAGTCCGTAATGGATTAATTAAGTCCGTAATGAATTAATTCAGTCCGTAAGGAATTAATAAAATCCGTACGGAATTAATTCAGACCGTAAGGAATTAATTAAGTACGTAAGGAATTAATTAAGTCCGAAAGGAATTAATTAAGTCCGTAAGGAATTAATTCAGTCCGTAAGGATTTAATTCAGTCCGTAAGGTATTAATTCAGTCCGTAAGGAATTAATTCAGTCCGTAAGGAATTAATTCAGTCCGTAAGGAATTAATTTAGTCCGTAAGGAATAAGTTCATTACGTAAGGAGTTAATTCAGTCCGTAATCGATTAATTAAGTCCGAAATGAATTAATTCAGTCCGTATGAAATTAATTCAGTCCGTAAGGAATTAATTAAGGTATTAATTCAGTCCGTAAGGAATTAATTCAGTCCGTAAGGAATTAATTCAGTCCGTAAGGAATTAATTCAGTCCGTAAGGAATTATTTCAGTCCGTAATTAATTAATTCATTCCTTACGGAATTAATTAAGTCCATAAGGAATTAATTCAGTCTGTAAGGATTTAATTAAGTCCGTAATGAATTAATTCAGTCCGTAAGGAATTAATTCAGTCCGTAAGTAATTAATTCAGTCCGTAAGGAATAACTTCAATTCGTAAGGAAATAATTCAGTCCGTAATGGATTAATTAAGTCCGTAATGAATTAATTCAGTCCGTAAGGAATTAATAAAATCCGTACGGAATTAATTCAGACCGTAAGGAATTAATTAAGTACGTAAGGAATTAATTAAGTCCGAAAGGAATTAATTAAGTCCGTAAGGAATTAATTCAGTCCGTAAGGATTTAATTCAGTCCGTAAGGTATTAATTCAGTCTGTAAGGAATTAATTCAGTCCGTAAGGAATTAATTCAGTCCGTAAGGAATAAGTTCATTACGTAAGGAATTAATTCAGTCCGTAATCGATTAATTAAGTCCGAAATGAATTAATTCAGTCCGTATGAAATTAATTCAGTCCGTAAGGAATTAATTAAGGTATTAATTCAGTCCGTAAGGAATTATTTCAGTCCGTAATTAATTAATTCATTCCTTACAGAATTAATTAAGTCCATAAGGAATTAATTCAGTCTGTAAGGATTTAATTAAGTCCGTAATGAATTAATTCAGTCCGTAAGGAATTAATTCAGTCCGTAAGGAATTAATTCAGTTCGTAAGGAATTAATTCTGTCCGTAAGGATTTAATTCAGTCCGTAAGGTATTAATTCAGTTCGTAAGGAATTAATTCTGTCCGTAAGGATTTAATTCAGTCCGTAAGGTATTAATTCAGTCCGTAAGGAATAACTTCAGTACGTAAGGAAATAAATCAGTCCGTAAGTAATTAATTCAGTCCGTATGAAAATAATTCAGTCCGTAAGGAATTAATTAAGGAATTAATTCAGTCCGTAAGGAAATAATTTAGTCCGTAAGTAATTAATTCAGTCCGTAAAGAATAACTTCAGTTCGTAAGGAAATAATTCAGTCCGTAATGGATTAATTAAGTCCGTAATGAATTAATTCAGTCCGTAAGGAATTAATAAAATCCGTACGGAATTAATTCAGACCATAAGGATTTAATTAAGTACGTAAGGAATTAATTAAGTCCGAAAGGAATTAATTCAGTCCGTAAGGAATTAATTCAGTCCGTAAGGAACTAATTCAGTCCGTAAGGAATTAATTCAGTCCGTAAGGATTTAATTCAGTCCGTAAGGTATTAATTCAGTCCGTAAGGAATTAATTCAGTCCGTAAGGAATTAATTCAGTCCGTAAGGAATTAATTCAGTCCGTAAGGAATAAGTTCATTACGTAAGGAATTAATTCAGTCCGTAATCGATTAATTAAGTCCGTAAGGAATTAATTCAGTCCGTAAGGAATTATTTCAGTCCTTAATTAATTAATTCATTACTTACGGAATTAATTAAGTCCATAAGGAATTAATTCAGTCTGTAAGGATTTAATTAAGTCCGTAATGAATTAATTCAGTCCGTAAGGAATTAATTCAGTCCGTAAGGAATTAATTCAGTTCGTAAGGAATTAATTCTGTCCGTAAGGATTTAATTCAGTCCGTAAGGTATTAATTCAGTCCGTAAGGAATTAATTAAGTCCGTAAGGAATTAATTAAGTCCGTAAGGAATTAATTAAGTCCGTAAGGAATTAATTCAGTCCGTAAGGATTTAATTCAGTCCGTAATATATTAATTCAGTCCGTAAGGAATTAATTCACTCCGTAAGGAATTATTCAGTCCGTAAGGAATAACTTCAGTACGTAAGGAAATAATTCAGTCCGTAAGTAATTAATTCAGTCAGTATGAAATTAATTCAGTCCCTAAGGAATTAATTAAGGAATTAATTCAGTCCGTAAAGAAATTAATTCAGTCCCTAAGTAGTTAATTCAGTCCGTAAGGAACTAATTCAGTCCGTAAGGAACTAATTCAGTCCGTAAGGAATTAATTCAGTCCGTAAGGAATTAATTAAGGAATTAATTCATTCCATAAGGAATTTATTCAGTAAGAAAGGAATTCAATCAATCCTAAAGAATTAATTCAGTCCGTAAGGAACTAATTCAGTCCGTAAGGAATTAATTCAGTCCGTAAGGAATTAATTCAGTCCGTAAGGAATTAATTAAGTCCGTAAGGAATTAATTCAATCCGTAATTAATTCATTCATTCCTTACGGAATTAATTAAGTCCATAATGAATTAATTCAGTCCGTAAGGAATTAATTCAGTCCGTAAGGAATTAATTCAGCCCGTAAGGAATTAATTCAGTCCGTAATGAATTAATTCAGTCCGTAAGGAATTCATTAAGTCCGTAAGGAATTAATTCAGTCCGTAAGGATTTAATTCAGTCCGTAAGGTATTAATTCAGTCCGTAAGGAATTAATTCAGTCCGTAAGGAATTAATTCAGTCCGTAAGGAATTAATTCAGTCCGTAAGGAATTAATCCAGTCCGTAAGGAATAAGTTCATTACGTGAGGAATTATTTCAGTCCGTAATCGATTAATTAAGTCCGAAATGAATTAATTCAGTCCGTGTGAAATTAATTCAGTCCGTATGAAATTAATTCAGTCCGTAAGGAATTAATTAAGGAATTAATTCAGTCCGTAAGGAATTAATGCAGTCCGTAAGGAATTAATTCATTCCGTAAGGAATTAATTCAGTCCGTAAGGAATTAATTCAGTCTGTAAGGAATTAATTCAGTCCGTAAGGAATTAATTTAGTCCGTAAGGAATTAATTAAGTCCGTAAGGAATTAATTAAGTTCGTAAGGAATTAATTCAGTCCGTAAGGATTTAATTCAGTCCGTAAGGTATTAATTCAGTCCGTAAGGAATAACTTCAGTACGTAAGGAAATAATTCAGTCCGTAAGTAATTAATTCAGTCCGTATGAAATTAATTCAGTCCGTAAGGAATTAATTAAGGAATTAATTCAGTCCGTAAGGAATTAATTCATTCCGTAAGGAATTAATTCAGTTCGTAAGGAATTAATTCAGTACGTAAGGAATTAATGCAGTCCGTAAGTAATTAATTCAGTCCGTAAGGAATAACTTCAATTCGTAAGGAAATAATTCAGTCCGTAATGGATTAATTAAGTCCGTAATGAATTAATTCAGTCCGTAAGGAATTAATAAAATCCGTACGGAATTAATTCAGACCGTAAGGAATTAATTAAGTACGTAAGGAATTCATTAAGTCCGAAAGGAATTAATTCAGTCCGTAATGAATTAATTCAGTCCGTAATAAATTAATTCAGTCCGTAAGGAATTCATTCAGTCCGTAAGGAATTAATTCCGTAAGAAAGGAATTCAATCAATCCTAAAGAATTAATTCAGTCCGTAAGGAACTAATTCAGTCCGTAAGGAATTAATTCAGTCCGTAAGAATTAATTCAGTCCGTAAGGAATTAATTCAGTCCGTAAGGAATTCATTAAGTCCGTAAGGAATTAATTCAGTCCGTAAGGATTTAATTCAGTCCGTAAGGTATTAATTCAGTCCGTAAGGAATTAATTCAGTCCGTAAGGAATTAATTCAGTCCGTAAGGAATTAATTCAGTCCGTAAGGAATTAATTCAGTCCGTAAGGAATTAATTCAGTTCGTAAGGAATTAATTCTGTCCGTAAGGATTTAATTCAGTCCGTAAGGTATTAATTCAGTCCGTAAGGAATTAATTAAGTCCGTAAGGAATTAATTAAGTCCGTAAGGAATTAATTAAGTCCGTAAGGAATTAATTCAGTCCGTAAGGATTTAATTCAGTCCGTAATATATTAATTCAGTCCGTAAGGAATTAATTCACTCCGTAAGGAATTATTCAGTCCGTAAGGAATAACTTCAGTACGTAAGGAAATAATTCAGTCCGTAAGTAATTAATTCAGTCAGTATGAAATTAATTCAGTCCCTAAGGAATTAATTAAGGAATTAATTCAGTCCGTAAAGAAATTAATTCAGTCCCTAAGTAGTTAATTCAGTCCGTAAGGAACTAATTCAGTCCGTAAGGAACTAATTCAGTCCGTAAGGAATTAATTCAGTCCGTAAGGAATTAATTAAGGAATTAATTCATTCCATAAGGAATTTATTCAGTAAGAAAGGAATTCAATCAATCCTAAAGAATTAATTCAGTCCGTAAGGAACTAATTCAGTCCGTAAGGAATTAATTCAGTCCGTAAGGAATTAATTCAGTCCGTAAGGAATTAATTAAGTCCGTAAGGAATTAATTCAATCCGTAATTAATTCATTCATTCCTTACGGAATTAATTAAGTCCATAATGAATTAATTCAGTCCGTAAGGAATTAATTCAGTCCGTAAGGAATTAATTCAGCCCGTAAGGAATTAATTCAGTCCGTAATGAATTAATTCAGTCCGTAAGGAATTCATTAAGTCCGTAAGGAATTAATTCAGTCCGTAAGGATTTAATTCAGTCCGTAAGGTATTAATTCAGTCCGTAAGGAATTAATTCAGTCCGTAAGGAATTAATTCAGTCCGTAAGGAATTAATTCAGTCCGTAAGGAATTAATCCAGTCCGTAAGGAATAAGTTCATTACGTGAGGAATTATTTCAGTCCGTAATCGATTAATTAAGTCCGAAATGAATTAATTCAGTCCGTGTGAAATTAATTCAGTCCGTATGAAATTAATTCAGTCCGTAAGGAATTAATTAAGGAATTAATTCAGTCCGTAAGGAATTAATGCAGTCCGTAAGGAATTAATTCATTCCGTAAGGAATTAATTCAGTCCGTAAGGAATTAATTCAGTCCGTAAGGAATTAATTCAGTCCGTAAGGAATTAATTTAGTCCGTAAGGAATTAATTAAGTCCGTAAGGAATTAATTAAGTTCGTAAGGAATTAATTCAGTCCGTAAGGATTTAATTCAGTCCGTAAGGTATTAATTCAGTCCGTAAGGAATAACTTCAGTACGTAAGGAAATAATTCAGTCCGTAAGTAATTAATTCAGTCCGTATGAAATTAATTCAGTCCGTAAGGAATTAATTAAGGAATTAATTCAGTCCGTAAGGAATTAATTCATTCCGTAAGGAATTAATTCAGTTCGTAAGGAATTAATTCAGTACGTAAGGAATTAATGCAGTCCGTAAGTAATTAATTCAGTCCGTAAGGAATAACTTCAATTCGTAAGGAAATAATTCAGTCCGTAATGGATTAATTAAGTCCGTAATGAATTAATTCAGTCCGTAAGGAATTAATAAAATCCGTACGGAATTAATTCAGACCGTAAGGAATTAATTAAGTACGTAAGGAATTCATTAAGTCCGAAAGGAATTAATTCAGTCCGTAATGAATTAATTCAGTCCGTAATAAATTAATTCAGTCCGTAAGGAATTCATTCAGTCCGTAAGGAATTAATTCAGACCGTAAGGAATTAATTAAGTACGTAAGGAATTCATTAAGTCCGAAAGGAATTAATTCAGTCCGTAATGAATTAATTCAGTCCGTAATAAATTAATTCAGTCCGTAAGGAATTCATTCAGTCCGTAAGGAATTAATTCCGTAAGAAAGGAATTCAATCAATCCTAAAGAATTAATTCAGTCCGTAAGGAACTAATTCAGTCCGTAAGGAATTAATTCAGTCCGTAAGAATTAATTCAGTCCGTAAGGAATTAATTCAGTCCGTAAGGAATTAATTCAGTCCGTAAGAAATTAATTCAGTCCGTAAGGAATAAGTTCAGGACGTAAGGAATTAATTCTGTCCGTAATGGATTAATTAATTCCGTAATGAATTAATTCAGTCCGTATGAATTTAATTCAGTCCGTAAGGAATTAATTAAGGAATTAATTCAGTCCGTAAGGAATTTATTCAGTAAGAAAGGAATTCAATCAATCCTAAAGAATTAATTCAGTCCGTAAGGAAATAATTCAGTCCGTAAGGAATTCATTAAGTCCGTAAGGAATTAATTCAGTCCGTAAGGATTTAATTCAGTCCGTAAGGTATTAATTCAGTCCGTAAGGAATTAATTCAGTCCGTAAGGAATTAATTCAGTCCGTAAGGAATTAATTCAGTCCGTAAGGAATTAATCCAGTCCGTAAGGAATAAGTTCATTACGTGAGGAATTATTTCAGTCCGTAATCGATTAATTAAGTCCGAAATGAATTAATTCAGTCCGTGTGAAATTAATTCAGTCCGTATGAAATTAATTCAGTCCGTAAGGAATTAATTAAGGAATTAATTCAGTCCGTAAGGAATTAATGCAGTCCGTAAGGAATTAATTCATTCCGTAAGGAATTAATTCAGTCCGTAAGGAATTAATTCAGTCCGTAAGGAATTAATTCAGTCCGTAAGGAATTAATTTAGTCCGTAAGGAATTAATTAAGTCCGTAAGGAATTATTTAAGTCCGTAAGGAATTAATTCAGTCCGTAAGGATTTAATTCAGTCCGTAAGGTATTAATTCAGTCCGTAAGGAATAACTTCAGTACGTAAGGAAATAATTCAGTCCGTAAGTAATTAATTCAGTCCGTATGAAATTAATTCAGTCCGTAAGGAATTAATTAAGGAATTAATGCAGTCCGTAAGTAATTAATTCAGTCCGTAAGGAATAACTTCAATTCGTAAGGAAATAATTCAGTCCGTAATGGATTAATTAAGTCCGTAATGAATTAATTCAGTCCGTAAGGAATTAATAAAATCCGTACGGAATTAATTCAGACCGTAAGGAATTAATTAAGTACGTAAGGAATTCATTAAGTCCGAAAGGAATTAATTCAGTCCGTAATGAATTAATTCAGTCCGTAATAAATTAATTCAGTCCGTAAGGAATTCATTCAGTCCGTAAGGAATTAATTCCGTAAGAAAGGAATTCAATCAATCCTAAAGAATTAATTCAGTCCGTAAGGAACTAATTCAGTCCGTAAGGAATTAATTCAGTCCGTAAGGAATTAATTCAGTCCGTAAGGAATTAATTCAGTCCGTAAGGAATTAATTCAGTCCGTAAGAAATTAATTCAGTCCGTAAGGAATAAGTTCAGGACGTAAGGAATTAATTCTGTCCGTAATGGATTAATTAATTCCGTAATGAATTAATTCAGTCCGTATGAATTTAATTCAGTCCGTAAGGAATTAATTAAGGAATTAATTCAGTCCGTAAGGAATTTATTCAGTAAGAAAGGAATTCAATCAATCCTAAAGAATTAATTCAGTCCGTAAGGAAATAATTCAGTCCGTAAGGAATTAATTCAGTCCGTAAGGAATTAATTCAGTCCGTAAGGAATTAATTCAGTCCGTAAGGAATTAATTCAGTCCGTAAGGAATTAATTCAGTCCGTAATGAATTAATTCAGTCCGTAAGGAATTCATTAAGTCCGTAAGGAATTAATTCAGTCCGTAAGGATTTAATTCAGTCAGTAAGGAATTAATTCAGTCCGTAAGGAATTAATTCAGTCCGTAAGGAATTAATTCAGTCCGTAAGGAATTAAATCAGTCCGTAAGGAATAAGTTCATTACGTGAGGAATTATTTCAGTCCATAATCGATTAATTAAGTCCGAAATGAATTAATTCAGTCCGTATGAAATTAATTCAGTCCGTAAGGAATTAATTAAGGAATTAATTCAGTCCGTACGAAATTAATTCAGTCCGTAAGGAATTAATTCAGTAAGAAAGGAATTCAATCAATTCTAAAGAATTAATTCAGTCCGTAAGGAACTAATTCAGTCCGTAAGGAATTAATTCAGTCCGTAAGGAATTAATTCAGTCCGTAAGGAATTATTTCAGTCCGTATATAATTCATTCATTCATTCCTTACGGAATTAAGTAAGTCCATAATGAATTAATTCAGTCCGTAAGGAATTAATTCAGTCCGTAAGGAATTAATTCAGTCAGTAAGGAATTAATTCAGTCCGTAAGGAATTAATTCAGTCCGTAAGGAATTAATTCAGTCCGTAAGGATTTAATTCAGTCCGTAAGGTATTAATTCAGTCCGTAAGGAATTAATTCAGTCCGTAAGGAATTAATTCAGTCCGTAAGGAATTAAATCAGTCCGTAAGGAATAAGTTCAGTACGTAAGGAATTAATTCAGTCCGTAATCGATTAATTAAGTCCGAAATGAATTAATTCAGTCCGTATGAAATTAATTCAGTCCGTAAGGAATTAATTAAGGAATTAATTCTGTCCGTAAGGAATTAATTCAGTCCGTAAGGAATTAATTCAGTCCGTAAGGAATTAATTCAGTCCGTAAGGAATTAATTCAGTCCGTAAGGAATTAATCCAGTCCGTAAGGAATTATTTCAGTCCGTAATTAATTAATTCATTCCTTACGGAATTAATTAAGTCCATAAGGAATTAATTCAGTCTGTAAGGATTTAATTAAGTCCGTAATGAATTAATTCAGTCCGTAATTAATTAATTCAGTCCGTAAGGAATTAATTCAGTCCGTAAGGAATTAAATCAGTCCGTAAGGAATTATTTCAGTCCGTAATTAATTAATTCATTCTTTACGGAATTAATTAAGTCCATAAGGAATTAATTCAGTCTGTAAGGATTTAATTAAGTCCGTAATGAATTAATTCAGTCCGAAATCGATTAATTAAGTCCGTAATGAATTAATTCAGTCCGTATGAAATTAATTCAGTCCGTAAGGAATTAATTAAGGAATTAATTCAGTCCGTAAGGAATTATTTCAGTCCGTAATTAATTAATTCATTCCTTACGGAATTAATTAAGTCCATAAGGAATTAATTCAGTCTGTGAGGATTTAATTAAGTCCGTAATGAATTAATTCAGTCCGTAAGGAATTAATTCAGTCCGTAAGGAATTAATTCAATCCGTAAGGATTTAATTCAGTCCGTAAGGAATTAATTCAGTTCGTAAGGTATTAATTCAGTCCGTAAGGAATTAATTCAGTCCGTAAGGAATTATTTTAGTCCGTAAGGAATTAATTCAGTCCGTAAGGAATTAATTCAGTCCGTAAGGAATTTATTCAGTAAGAAAGGAATTCAATCAATCCTAAAGAATTAATTCAGTCCGTAAGGAACTAATTCAGTCCGTAAGTAAATAATTCAGTCCGTAAGGAATTAATTCAGTCCGTAAGGAATTAATTCAGTCCGTAATTAATTCATTCATTCCTTACGGAATTAATTAAGTCCATAATGAATTAATTCAGTCCGTAAGGAATTAATTCAGTCCGTAAGGAATTAATTAAATCCGTAAGGAATTAATTAAGTCCGTAAAGAATTAATTCCGTCCGTAAGGAATTAATTAGGTCCGTAAGGAATTAATTCAGCCCGTAAGGAATTAATTCAGTCCGTAATGAATTAATTCAGTCCGTAAGGAATTCATTAAGTCCGTAAGGAATTAATTCAGTCCGTAAGGATTTAATTCAGTCCGTAAGGTATTAATTCAGTCCGTAAGGAATTAATTCTGTCCGTAAGGAATTAATACAGTACGTAAGGAATTAATTAAGTCCGTAAGGAATAAGTTCATTACGTGAGGAATTATTTCAGTCCATAATCGATTAATTAAGTCCGAAATGAATTAATTCAGTCCGTATGAAATTAATTCAGTCCATAAGGAATTAATTAAGGAATTAATTCAGTCCGTACGAAATTAATTCAGTCCGTAAGGAATTAATTCAGTAAGAAAGGAATTCAATCAATTCAAAGGAATTAATTCAGTCCGTAAGGAACTAATTCAGTCCGTAAGGAATTAATTCAGTCCGTAAGGAATTAATTCAGTCCGTAAGGAATTATTTCAGTCCGTATATAATTCATTCATTCATTCCTTACGGAATTAAGTAAGTCCATAATGAATTAATTCAGTCCGTAAGGAATTAATTCAGTCCGTAAGGAATTAATTCAGTCAGTAAGGAATTAATTCAGTCCGTAAGGAATTAATTCAGTCCGTAAGGAATTAATTCAGTCCGTAAGGATTTAATTCAGTCCGTAAGGTATTAATTCAGTCCGTAAGGAATTAATTCAGTCCGTAAGGAATTAATTAAGTCCGTAAGGAATTAATTCAGTCCGTAATTAATTCATTCATTCCTTACGGAATTAATTAAGTCCATAATGAATTAATTCAGTCCGTAAGGAATTAATTCAGTCCGTAAGGAATTAATTAAATCCGTAAGGAATTAATTAAGTCCGTAAAGAATTAATTCCGTCCGTAAGGAATTAATTAGGTCCGTAAGGAATTAATTCAGCCCGTAAGGAATTAATTCAGTCCGTAATGAATTAATTCAGTCCGTAAGGAATTCATTAAGTCCGTAAGGAATTAATTCAGTCCGTAAGGATTTAATTCAGTCCGTAAGGTATTAATTCAGTCCGTAAGGAATTAATTCTGTCCGTAAGGAATTAATTCAGTACGTAAGGAATTAATCCAGTCCGTAAGGAATAAGTTCATTACGTGAGGAATTATTTCAGTCCATAATCGATTAATTAAGTCCGAAATGAATTAATTCAGTCCGTATGAAATTAATTCAGTCCATAAGGAATTAATTAAGGAATTAATTCAGTCCGTACGAAATTAATTCAGTCCGTAAGGAATTAATTCAGTAAGAAAGGAATTCAATCAATTCTAAAGAATTAATTCAGTCCGTAAGGAACTAATTCAGTCCGTAAGGAATTAATTCAGTCCATAATGAATTAATTCAGTCCGTAAGGAATTAATTCAGTCCGTAAGGAATTAATTCAGTCAGTAAGGAATTAATTCAGTCCGTAAGGAATTAATTCAGTCCGTAAGGAATTAATTCAGTCCGTAAGGATTTAATTCAGTCCGTAAGGTATTAATTCAGTCCGTAAGGAATTAATTCAGTCCGTAAGGAATTAATTCAGTCCGTAAGGAATTAAATCAGTCCGTAAGGAATAAGTTCAGTACGTAAGGAATTAATTCAGTCCGTAATCGATTAATTAAGTCCGAAATGAATTAATTCAGTCCGTATGAAATTAATTCAGTCCGTAAGGAATTAATTAAGGAATTAATTCTGTCCGTAAGGAATTAATTCAGTCCGTAAGGAATTAATTCAGTCCGTAAGGAATTAATTCAGTCCGTAAGGAATTAATTCAGTCCGTAAGGAATTAATTCAGTCCGTAAGGAATTAATTCAGTCCGTAAGGAATTAATTCAGTCCGTAAGGAATTATTTCAGTCCGTAATTAATTAATTC
>JAKZAN010000233.1:0-72588 GCA_023053545.1 Lepidurus packardi
TTATACTATGCCTGGTCCCAAGTAAAAAATGTTGAGGTATAAATATTTGGGCTTCATCATGCCTACAAGGATTTCTTAGCGATTTGTCCACATCTCTGCTAAAAAAGCTGCTTTGAATCCGCTACCTCTTTGGTAGACATCTTATTGATTGTTACGTTGATGTGCAAATCTGACATCGGCAAGTTCGAGAGTCGGGTGCTGATGCGTAGCCCCAGTATTAGCGTTTTGGTCTGCAGAAATGTGACTTGGCACCTGACTAAAGTGAGCCATAACCCACTGAGTTCAAAGCAGTTGCATATGGTCAGAACATGGTGAATATCGATGCCTTATTTACAGTCAGTGACCTTGAAGTGTAGCTTGTCTATCGGACGTAATTTCATTACTGACTGTTAAAATATGTTTGCTACTTGAGCCAGATCCTCGCTTTTGAGTGTGAGCTTGAGTTCCCTGAGCTTCCTTAGATTCGGAAAAATATCGATTACGTTCTACCAGAACTTGTTCCTCAGCTTAACTTTGTCGCCACGAATGTCAAGACACTTCACGTCTGTATATTTTTCAATTATTTCACAAAGTTTGTTGCCTTGCTGGTTGGTCTCATCTTTCAAAGCTATTAAGAGTTGATCCACACCCTCGCAGTCTTCAGGTTTTGGTTACTGTAGAGTGCATAGTCTTGCTAAATTCAGGTCTATCTTGGGAGGCTTGATGATCTGTTTCTTGTTTAGGATCTAATGTTCATCCAGGTCAGCACTAAAGAGGAGTGCACTATCTACAAACTTCTTAATCTTTAGGATTCGAGCATTTTCCTTTTTGATAGCTTATTTTCTACGCTTTTCAGCACTATCAAACTGGAATGAAGTTGTTTTTGACGAAAGTTCCATTTTATGCCGCTTGATGAATGCCCCTAACTAATGCAACAGCCCTACAGGCTCGTATTCGGGCACTATCAACCATTTCTATATTTGTTGCACGATTCCAACCCACTAGCCAAGCCCTGCCGTCGTTGGTTCAGCCTCAAGTTCCTTTTTAAGGTTACTGAAGAGATCAATGCAGTACTGAAGGTTGTCCCTCAGGACCCTGTATCCATTCGAGATTTATCTACTCTGCTTTTCTACTTCATCCCATTTAGAGACTATGTACTTCTGTAGTCTGGGCACAATGTCACGAATTTCCATCGTCGATGCTAGATGTGTGTGTTCCTTCACACAATCCTCGCATATCGAGCTGAGTCTGCGGGGGCATTCATTTTCCAGACAGGTATATAGTAGAGGCAGGGCGTGCTTCGTGCATTCGTTGAACTGGCTGTCTCTCTTGAATTTGAAGGTTGCATTCCGTATATTTTCGACACTTTGGCTAACAGCCTTCATTATTCTCAATTTACTGATGATCTCTTGTTACAATACAACTATAGTCTATATAATGTCCATTGCCACGAAAACTACTAAGAGCATCACAATTGTTTCTGCATCCCAAACTGAGTGAACTACAGAGGAGCTCCCCTCCAGATCGGCCAGGCCGGAACAAAAATCTGAGCAATTTATTGGAGTCTTACGTATTAAAGTTTACCACAAGGGCAATGCACATGCTTAATAGCATGCCGTATATGCATGCCGCAAAAGAGTCGAGTAAAAGCGACGCAGCGAAGCTCAGCACCTGAATGTATGATGGTTGAATGGCTTGGGGATATTGGGATACTGCCGATAGAAAAACAAAGAGGGTCAGATATTTTTGTGCGTGTTTTTGGCCTTCGAGAGTCTGGATATTATGGAGGAAAATATCGTACCATTTAGTCAGCACGTGTTAGGAAGAGTCCGAGGGGAGATCTTAGCATAGGAACCGGATGATTGCAGTTGAAACTAGAGATGATGTGGAGACCAATATTGAGTAGAGAGTGGGTTGCCAAAATTTTTAAGAATAACATAACTAAAAGGCGAGAGGATGAGTCTCTCGTTCGCTGATCCTTTTTGCTGTTGAACTATTTAATTTGGGAGATTCCCTCCTTGACTGCACGTCTGTAAATCTCACGGACAAGCCAAATAAGTAAGGTTTGGGAAGTGAAGCAGGAGGTATAGAGGATCATGGCTGAGGAAGATGGTATATTATTGTTTGTTAGCAGCCAAGGGGGCTGCACAACGCAATTTCTACTCTGTTAAGATAAATCGGAAGACCATCCTTATATGCAGTATGAAAGGTAGAAACTACACAAATTATTTAGAAATCCTGACAGATAATGCTGAAACAGCTTGTGGCGTGCTTCCTGCTTCTATTCACTGTGACCCTGCCACGCAGACACGCCAACATCACCTTCGATGACTTCAAGACCAAATACTCCAAAAAATATCGGAATTCCACCGAAACTGAAAAGCATCGTCGCATATTTGATGAGAATCTCGCACGAATCAACGCACACAACTCCAACAACTCTTCCTACAAAATGAATGTCAACTTCGTCGCTGATATGACGCCCGAACAAGTCAAAGGTACTCAAATATGTCCATTTCTATTGACTTCTAGGACTCCTCGGACTCTCATCTAATCAGACCCAAAATCAAATAGGAACCACATATCAGCCTAGCGGCAAAATAGCCTTGTCCCAAGCTGTGGACTGGAGAGCAAACGGTAAGGTCTCTCCGATCAAAATGCAAGGAATGTGCGGTGCCTGTTGGGCTTTCTCAGCAGCAGCAGTGAGCTAGTCGCATGTGGCTATACAGACCAATAATATGCACGACCTGTCTGAGTAGTATTTATTGGAGTGTACACCAGATGGTAGTTGCTCTGGAGGGTATTATTCGAAGGCATTCGATTTTTTGACCCAAAGAGGAGGCATGCCCACAGAAACTAGCTACCCTTATAAAGCCATGGAGCAAAGTTATGGCGCTCCATACAGTGCTGGAATTTGCTCCTCCAAAGTGGTATCAGTCTCGACTAAGTATACTCAGTACAACAATGTGACACCGATTCAACTACGCGAGATCATTGCGGTTGAGCCAGCAGCTGTGGCTATCCTGGTAGAGTAGGACTTTACCATGTATTAAAGCGGAGTATATGAGTGTAGCACTCCCGATGCTGCATCACAAGTCAACCACGGAGTAGCCGTTGTTGGATATACGGCAGAGGGGGGACTACATCATAAAGAATAGCTGGAGCACTGATTGGGGATCAGAGGGTTTTGCGATCATCAGTGGAAATCCTAACAAGGATTGTGGAATCAGAAGCATGGTCTTCCAGCTAACTCAGCTGTCGTCATCTTCACAACTCGGAATTCCAAAGGCCTAACTACTGAAGGCTATATTGCTAGTTGTGATAGTGAGCTTGTTTTGAACTCCAAAAATGTGATAAAGTACTTGTAAAATCATTCCATAGAGCTGTCAATACAAAATCGAATGCAAGGTTATTAGAATCATAAAACACGACTGATATGAATTTTTAGTGTGCGTTGGGAGCCATTCTTTGGTTTCGGATAGAGGGTTGTAGCGATATTTTTCTCAAGGCGAGCGTTATTATCCATCCTACTGTTTGAATTTCCTTCCCCTCTGAATTTGTGGTTATTTGGTGACGCCAGGGATGACAGAGAGTTTCGACAAGAAGAACTATTTAGCATGCTCGAATCCAGTTCAATGTTATTTGACATTTTATTCTATTAGTCTTAGCCGCATGGGTTGCGTGCGTTCTCTTCGGTCTTTCGGATGGAATTCAGCACGACCAACCTATCATTGCTGAGATTTCGTGTAATCGCTATGCTCCTACGAGTAGTAGATGCTCTGGCTCTCCTCTCAACTACTCTTGCTTCGGCTTTGGACAACGCAAATGATTTGAGGCTGCTGAAAATATCTCCATTCCTTTTTATTGTGAGCCGGTGCAATACTTCGAGTGTCTTTGAAACCATAACGATTTGACCCAGTCGAACAAGGAAAATTCCTTTGCACCTTTTATCTAGAACTTCTCTTAGCCTTTCCAGAACTCCTATATTCGCGAGGATTTTTTCGAGTAAAGTTGTTCTCCTCCAATGTAGACCAATGCTCTTCGTTCTGGACCTGAAGTCGGTGGGGATTTTATTGGCACTTGACTCTGAGGTGAGAGCTGAAGAGTATTTGCTTGTTATTAGCTGGAGACTAGTGGTGTTCTACGGCAATAATGAATTAGGATATCGATGAGATGCACCTTTAGTCTATCGTTAGATTTAGAAAGTATAGTTTTTAATGATTGTGCGCGATTGTTCACCTGCTTCAGAGTGTTACGCAGGTTGTTAGATTCGTTTTTCCTCTGACCTCTGTGGGTTTCGCGCCTCCTCATTCTACCTGTGATCCAGCAGATCTCTACACTTCTGTCTTTTCTCCTCCACGATCCTGAGTTTCTGCTACAGTCTTTATTATGCCTCCTTCATTACTTCGCATATTTCCCTATTCCTTTCTTCCAGTCTTCTGTAGTGTTGTTAGGATAAAGCTGCCATAGCCTCTTTCTGCTGTTTGAGTTCGAACATGAGGTGCTCAAGCTCCAGCTTCTTCCGCTCAATCTCACACCTTTCGAATTATAGCAGCAGCCATTCCTTTTAAAACAGCCTCTTGTTTTGCTCGCTAAAATCATTTGCGAGACAGACTGGCTCAGTCTGAACCTATTTGGAAGTACAAGTTTCTGATTCAGAAGGAGTCTATTCTGGCTCTTCCTGAGAGAAAGAATAAGTGTTCTGAGAGTGAGTCTTCTCAAGGACCTCTGCAAAGACCGAAAGGGACAAGAGAGTACGAGGGCGATCGTCGAAGAGGCATGCATAGGAATAATCGATGTGCTGGGTATGGTTGTTATTTTGTAGGTTCATGATGTCTTCGACTATATCAAGTATAGAAATATGTATTTATTCAGAGGCTTATCAACGTATTAATGGGTAAATAACATATAACTAAGCACCATTAATTTCGGGAAGGCCTATAAGCACTATGCTGGGTTTGTGTGTCAAGGGAGAGGCGTGCCACACATCTCGCACATGATTACGAACTCTCCGATGTTCATATAGGTACAGCTGAGACATTCAGTTTCTTGTGCTCCGTCTGTGAATGTGTGCATTGTGTGATCCATGTGGTAGCCAGTAGCTGCGTTTGGTCTTTATTAAAACCCAGTTATTTATGTCCCCACTGATTTGGGATGAGTTTTCTGAACTGGGTTTCTGGAGTCCACTATTCTATCAGAGGCGGCTGACTAACTTAATTCTGTAAACTTCGGATCGACTATCGCAACTTCGAACTGATCTTTGAGGAGCACGCCATCCCAGTGAGGCAGGTTGACTCGGTGCTACTTGCCTCCCTCGAGATAGAATGAATACCTGAAGAAAGGATTGTTTCGAATTGTTAGCTGAACATTGCAATTGACACTAGAGATAAGTATAGTGACCACACTTGGCACGATATTGGGAGTCCCCATTTTTAAATCGTTGTTGTTTTCATCTGTGAGCCCAGGAGATTTCCATTCTGCGTCACCTACAGGTATCATATTCAAGAGAGGTGACTCCGGGCACAAAGATCGCGAAGAAATCAGTTGTTTAGGGAGGCTAGCGTTGTCATCTCCAGTGGGCAGGCTGGGCAAGACATAGCATTGGGCCACGGTAAGCTCTAATCGATAGATCTGATTGAAGCCACCCTGCTCGACAACATCATGGATTTGAAGGATAGTTTGCTGGCTGGTCGTACGTCCCAGAATATTGTAGAATGCGTTGCTGCCTTTTGAGCCAGGACCAAGTATCTCAAGAGTGCTAAATTATTTCAGTATGAGTTAGAAGCGAGCTCGGCACTCCTCATAAACAACTTTCTTATTTTGATCCTTCAAAGGCGATGAGGTGAAGGACAGCTTCTCCAGGAAGCTCAGCACCCAGTCAAGGTAGCTTCTCATCAAATAGGCTAAAAAATATTCATTCAAAGAGCGAGATGTTACTTGGTGCTGGAATCCGGTGCACATATCGCAGTGCTTCCTTGCATTAGGCCAGTACCTGCAGGAAATTGGCGACTGTTGCCACAGTGAAATCGTTAATCAAGGCTCTTTGCTAAAACATGAGTTGAAGCACAGGCCGGAAGTAATCTGCAGTGCCGAGGGCCGAGACATACCTGATGCGTGGATTGTCGAGGGTCTCCTTGATAGTAAAGTCGAAGGGTTGTGACTCCATAAATTGTGGAACTCCAAGAATCCAACTGGCTCTGTCCTAAGCGTATTCATCCTGGATGAGTAAAAATCGTTTGATAAGCTGAATAGACAAAGTTAAGTAGCAGGTTGTTATAGTAGTGTGTTACCAAAATGTATGGCAGCCCTGATTATGAACTCCACCCCTGATTGAGCCCTTGCAAAATAAAAGCCGCCATCAGCTCTGACAGTTACTTTCTCTTGCTACACACCTTTGCCAAAATCACGTCGATTTTCTAGCACTCCTTTTTCTGTTCAATCACCATCCTATAGAATCTTAGACAGCTTAGACAGCTGTACTATTGTTCTGTCAACTCATAAGATGGCATCTCGTTGAAAATGATGCAGATCAGTTAGAGAATAGGGCCCACAGGAAGTACTTGGACTTTGCCTTTGAACTGAATCGTGTTAGGTGCGAGTCTGACAGGACTAGACTTCTGCATCAGGAAATCCACGAAAAGAACCATGATATTTTTTGAAAGAATGAACTGGAGGGCAGGTTGACCGAGGAGAGCGAAGTTCTTCCAAAACTAGAAGTACTGACGGAGTTTGGGAGCATGCTTATGGAGTTCTGTGTGCAAGAGAGTCACAGCATAATTCAACATTTGGCTCACCTTCCTCTGAACCTACGAGCAGCTTACTGTCATATCATCTATTAGGACTATTTCCTATTCTGAACACCAAACCCCAATTATTCTATTCAGGACTTCTCTATAGGCTTCCCTGATGCAGCTATCGGCATTGCTGCACATGATTTCGAAGTACTACTTTGGGTTCATATTCAGCAAGAACTCAGCTGCAACTTCAGGCTTCGTCCGGCAGATCCGCACAAAGCAATCAGAAACATCCTTGATCAGCCCATCTTCTGCGCAATTCAAACGTGGAAGCAATGTCAAAATTCGTAACGTCAGAGCAGCTGTGCCTTAGACGAGCTTTTGATTCTATATTTGCTTGGGCGAAACAATCGGTAAGTTTGAGGACGTATTTTGGACTAGGGGAGCTGCAGCAGACGTAAAGCGAGAAAGGATCTGTCTGATGAATTGGGTGAAACCTTTCTAGTTAGACTGGATCTCATAGTGCAGTAGTCTGGCATCTAACTCCACAACTTCGCTGTACTTGCTGTCTATTTACTTCCTGAAGCTATCGATTTACGCTTTATTCAGCTCCCTTGGTTGCCATTGTTAGGTTTCGATACCTTCTTGTTGCGGTGTACATTTTCTTAGGCCTTAATTATTATCGTGAACGAGCAGTCTCAGATCGACTGAAGCTTTCGCCTAACTCAATTTATTCTAATCACTAATATCGATCCTCAGACGCCGCTTGACTAGCTTTTCATACACCAAAATATAGGCATTCTTAGATCTCGACTGGTCTGAACTATAGACCCAGTCTGCTTGTTCCTGTTTGCCCCCAAAACATTCTTCTGGGATATTAGTTATGTCGAATTCTGACACCCGGCAGTCATCAAACTTGTACCACCGCCCCTGTGTATCTTGGATTATTGAGAAATAGTGACCACTCTCAGCGCTCCCTGAGTGTACTACTATTCCTTTTAGTTGGTATCGAGCATCAAGCATCGTAGATTCCTCATCCTACTTGTGTTTGGCATAGTTCTGGAGATCCAGCTCCAGAGGAAACTCCCAACGAGAGTGTACCTTCACTCTTTACAGTGTTTCCACATCGAAGACTATGCGCTGCAACTGGACAAAAAGGATATTGCTGAGTTTATGCAAGTGGGTCTCCTTGGTTGTCGATGCTACTTTTCTGTCGCAGTTTTCGCAGAAGTAATCAGCGATCTCTTACTTCTCCACCAGCTTATTAAGACTAGATACTATATCAGTGTGATCTTTGACCTCGAGCAGGAGGCTTCTGATCCCTTACACGCGATATTTGGGTTTCAGACAGCTCTGGCACACTATCGTAACGAGGGTATCCCCTCCAAATATTTAATCAATGATTTGGGAGAAACAAGAGTGCCTGGCGCGCGCCTCAAGCCTATCAAAAAGACTGTTGAAAAACTACTGGGCGTCTTATTGGACTCCGAAGTTTATGCTACTATTAAAAGCCAAGCAAAAGGATTCAGGGTTATAGCTTCCTCGCTTTGACAGCTCCAAGAAAGCGAACATAATTTTTAGTTGTTCCAGAGGGCTGTCAACATAGCTCAAGTCTTAAAGATTCCTTGAGACACTTTTCGCAATCTTTAAAGAGTTAGGATCCTATTTCATACCCATAATGGCCCATCTAAACTACTAGCACATGTACAGCTGCTGAAGGACACTGTTCATGTAGCAAATACAACCGGGGTTATAGAGACCGACGTAGTCATGCCTTTGAGAAATATTGTCAACTCTGTGATGCGAAGAACGACGACTGAGCACATCAAAGCATTCATTTAAGTAGTCAATAAGACCCTCGGAATTAGTTTTGAGAAGTAGCTAATATAAAATTTCACGATTTTGTGGGGTGTTGGCAGTCCTTCGAGAACAATCGAGCAAGACGTTTTGGAATTAGGGTTCCTGTGTGAGTTAAGGGCAGAGATCAATAAGCGTACACAGGATCAAAAGATTGCCATGCAGAAGGGAAGGTTCATGGTTCTACATTCCTGATAGTTTGACCTGACTATAAATTGACGTGAAGAGAGCCAGTCGATTCAAAGTCTGGTTTTATTTGACGATCTGGTTAAGAATAGCAAAAAACTATTTGCACTATTTCTTTGGCTGGACCCTGAAAAGATTGAGGGGAAATCCGCGTATCTTAGCAGAAAGATAGGCGAAGTTGCAAGCTATCACCCTCACATCAGGGTGTCTATGGAACATCGCAGACTAGATATATTTTTAGTTGTGGTGATTGCTGGCTAGCAGGAGAACCAACAAGGACTATATTAGCTGTGTATTGATGCTCACCTCGAGCTATCCGAGTAAAGTTTCTAAAAGTCCAATGGGTATTGCTTCTGAGAACTCCTTTTCGTTCGTGATGGTTAGAATGGGCACCGAAAGCAGTTATGCTGAAAGGGAAGGGATATTCGAAAGGTTTCTGAGTATCTGGAGACATAATGAAAGACATTCTCGTTTGAGATCACTCATAGAATCCAGAGTGTGTTGTTCAACCAAAGAGATGACTATTTTTTGCACATCCTTTAAAACATCTGACTCTGCGAAGCCAGACTTCCAACAGGCAATGCGTCCCAAGTAAGGTGAGAATAACTCATATGCGTCAACAGGACTAGGTTCTGGATGCTATATATCGAGCATATATTTTATCAAGGCTACTCTGTACCAGACCATGAATCCAGAACCCTGTTGTTTGCTACTCTCCATTTACAAAGAGACATTTTCTAAAGTCTTTTGGATGAGGCATGGAGCAGGAGGAAGTCTTTTCAACAGCGAGACAGCGAGAGAGCTTAGCTAATTCTAACAAGAGGATGCGAGATCGATGAGAATTGGGTAGGATTCTGGTTGTCTATATAAAATAACTCTTGCCATGTTTTCGTAGTCCGGCGTTTCCTTTACGTCTTCATATTTCTGGAGGTCTGGGCGATAACGCTGGGTTTAGAGATTTTTCCAAACCGTGGACTCTCTGACTTTGCAGCTATCCCAGAAAAAACTCAGGAAATTCTAGAGCATGATAACTCCATCCTTATCTTCGTCATATTTTTCTAGCATCTACACAACTCTGCTGTCGCTGGCAGGACAATAATCATTAGTTGAACCTTCTACGAAGTGGGCGATTTCTGCAGGAACCATTTTCCCTGAGGGAGAATATCTGTAGAATATTTATGTCAAAGCCTTCACGAGTAGAGGATTCATCTGGCCATTGCCCATGAGGAGTTTTGCCTGGGAAATTTATGGTGTTGGTCTTTTTAATGCAGTCAAAGTAAGTCCTTTGAGAGTGAGTTCCTCTAAAGTCTTTCCGTAGTTTTGGGGTGCGATTTCATGCTCCCCATATTTTAAGAGGATGTCGGAAACAGAACATTTAAATATCTTGGTGATTTCCTCCAGGAATTAGTACAGAGTGATATTTAGAGGCACTTCAGCTGACTCGTACTTCTTAGTGATCTAGTACCCTGAGGTGACTTAATTTAGAACCCTTATAAAGATGAACTCACTCTTGACAAGGCTCGCATGGGGTTTGTAGAAGCCAACCCCCCTTGGTTTCAGTGTGATTCATTAGTTCGAGGAAGAGTGAGCAGTACCCAAGGAGTTGTTTAGCTTGGGTCGCCGTTGACCTGTGTATATTGGCGTGGAGTATCTGTATCGAAGTCAGGATTTCAGCTATAAAGTTTGACAAAGTTGTCACCTAGTGGATGCATTTAGAGGGAATACTTGCGAAGAGTTGAGCAACGAAAGATGCGATTTATAGCCTTATCTCTTAGTTTTCTGCATTCAACAGGATGTAAAACAATTGAGAGTAGCCTTTGAGTTCGGTGGGGCAGCCTTCCAGCCTATATTTGTTGATGTTTCCCGAAACCCCAACCACAACCTTATCTTTGTTCATGACTAAAAATAGCTCTATCAGAGATCTTATAACGTTGAGGTTCGAAAGCTTCACCTATGAATTGAGCACTTTATGAAAAAGAATGCTGGCTTCAGTCTAATAGTAATTGATCAGCTGCGAGAAAGCTTTAGGAAAAGCTATAAGTTTGCTAATGACCTCCACTCCCAGGAACTCGTTGGTGCGGGATGGAACCTCTCCTAGAAACTCTTCAGCATAAATGCGCATGAGATTATGGTCTTTTTTTCGTCTGTATTAGCGCACCAAGTACATCAAGTTCTAGACTGTCGCATCGATGAGTTTCTTGCTGAATGTTTTACTCCCCCCATTTTTATCTATTCCTTTGATGATCCTGAGTAATCTCTATTGATACATCTTGGTCTCCACCAGATAGTCCAGCATCTGACCCTCAGTTCTCTTCATGTACTTGAATTTGGCCTACCCTTCAGAAGCGGGAAAGATGTACAGTATTTTGGCAACAGTCTACATTAGCATGCTTATCATGGTCTATGAAGCTACTTCTTCGTCGATTGTGTCGACTACTCTGGATAGATAGAACTCAGGTTACGGGATATCTCCACGATCTAGTGCAGTCCTAAGAAGGTCGACGTACCGGCTTCCTATTTTGGATTGAAACTGGGTTGGGAATTAGTGGTAAGCTTTGATGAGTATATTCCAAAGTATTTAGAGTCCTTGTTTCCTGTGGGTGCTCATCGAGTACTTAGAGACATCATACAACACTTCTAACATTTATTCGAAATACTATGCAGGTTGTACTCTGCTTAGTTTATCGAGAATCAGGCCGCTTTCGACAGACCGGAACCTCATCGTGACTTCGTAGAGCATCTTCATCAGATGCCTGCGTACCGGCTGGTCTCTTTTTTCGAATAGGTCCAAAAGCAGCGTCATGTGCTCAGTCTATAATCCACCGTTCCTGAAATAGAATTTCGGGATGTCAATGGAGTTTTGGATGACCTGTTAATGTTAGTTGATTGAGAACAGCTTGAGTATAACTTGATGATGCGTCAGCCACTACTTGTGCACCTTGTCCTTGATAACTTTGAATGTACTCAGATGAATAGAAGTGGTATAGCCAGATAGTAGCTTCGCGCCAATCAACTTTTTGGCCAGAAGTCCCGAATCAATCATAGGAAGAGTACTTTCTACACAAAATCTTTATGTCCATCCGAGACTGTAATCACTTTATAGCGTACCCACCCGATCAAACAGTTTCTGCATATTCTTTCGCACGGACTCCAAGTTCTACTTGGTGGTGCCTCTGACGGTGGCTTCATGGAGACTCGAGAAATAGTAGTGAATGTTCGGTGCCACATGTTGCAGCATCAACTATTTATAGAAACCCTCAGTAAGGAAGTTGGAGCAGTTTATCAGTATGCGCAGATACTTGTCGACAGATTCTGGAGC
Organism: Lepidurus packardi; assembly: GCA_023053545.1. Classification (NCBI taxonomy): domain Eukaryota; kingdom Metazoa; phylum Arthropoda; class Branchiopoda; order Notostraca; family Triopsidae; genus Lepidurus; species Lepidurus packardi. The sequence continues at coordinate 12,076 of JAKZAN010000233.1, forward strand.
AGCTTGGCAGTCTCTGAAACAGTTCTACGTGAATCGAGCGATGAAAAATACACTCTCCTTGATCACTTCTAAAAAGTGTCTGGGAACTTCCTTCTAGCACTACTTCACTCGAGTCTAGATCTCAGCATTTATTTAAGGAGCAAGATGCTGCCCATGCGAAGTCTAACCCTGGCTGCTGCTTGAGCATTTACTGTCTCTTTACTGACTAGCTCGTAGGGATTAGACTGCTTAAAGATCTTCTACTATCTTTTATCGATAAAGAGGCTTAGTGTTGTCAGTAATGAGCAGTAAGGTGTCCAATAATTTGTTGGATTCGGGGCCCAGAACCGCCAATCGAAAACTTAGTCTTGCCGCCTTGACCAGACATTTAACCAAGTCAGAACTTGGACGAGTGGAGTTCACGAGGAGTCTGCAAATGGGTTCCAGGAGTGATTATGTGAACTGGACGATTGAGGTAGGATGAGAGAAGGGGCTCTGACGGAGGGATTATTAGATGAAGGAGTCGATGAGAATGGTGGATTATCGGAGTGCAGCAGCGCGCTACTGATTGGAGCGATGAGCATTTTTAATGAGGATGGCCATCATATGTTTACAGGAGTCCTGCGTGCTGGGAGGAGGAGATTATGACATATTTAGATAGTGAAAGGAGATTTGTCTCAGATTACAAGAGTCATATTACTTTTATGTTTAGTCTGTGTTATTAAAATCTTAAGCAATATCTACAACTACACATACATTGGCCTCATTGTGGTTTCTTGTCTTTCTCTTACATACGCTTTTCTTGTCCTTCTTCCACTTACTCGACTTCATGCCGGCTCTCCAGCTCTTAATTCAGCTTTCCGATCATTTCTTGAGTCTGCTGTACCAAAATACTCTACTGGATGCCTCTGTTCGTGAAATCTTCTTCTCCTGTCTTAATAGTATTCACCACCGCTTCGCTCTTACTCTTGTCGTACTCCACGATTCCTAGAAGATAGTTGTAGAACAAGGTTTTCGGAGCCATCCTCATCATTATGCTAGGTCGCATCAGAAGGGTGCTCTGTAGTACTGTGATAAGCGCATTACTGAACATGTAGAGCACAATTCCCGAAGGCCAGTAGCACAGGAAAGGCAGCCAGATGATCAGAAAGTATTGGCAATATATTCTGATTCGTGATATCAAAGTGTGTTGATTGGCCTTTGTGATATAGCGCTAGAAATTATAATAGTAGAGCAGCACAGTCGCAAGAGGCAGTATGAAGTAGGGGTCTATAGCTCCCAGAGATTTCAAGTGGAGGAAAGTGCTCGATCCGATGGCTTCATAAGTCAGAAGTCTGCGCACAGTGTATATCATAACTATGATGAGCGGAAAGTGAGCTAGGTTATAGACAAAAAGTCTCTAGACCTTGAGATTCTGGCTTTTTATGATCTGGAAAGCAGCCGACATGGCCAACAGCAGTCTACGGTTCTGAGGCAGTGACGATTGTTTGTAGACATTCTTTATGTGAACGAGTACGGGAGCAATTGGCGCTAGCTGGCTGACTCGCCTCATCTGCATCACTATAAGGGGTACCATTGTCAGACGGATGAACACGCAAGATCCCATTATCACAGCCCACCATGGAAGGCCGACAAACTCATTAACTTTGATGAGAGAATCTGAGGCGCCAGCCACCATAGGCTCAAGGGGCTGCAGTAAGTACGGAATATGGGCAAGATAGTCTACGTCAAAGTCGATGAGTCGGTCCTGGATCACAACGACTACGGAGGTTTATTAGGTTTTAGAGTGTTGTTACGAAATAGGGCTGGATTTTTTAAAGTTTAGCAGCCTTTTCAAGGAGCTAAGGATTGAGGCTCGAGAAGGAAAAGTGTAAGATCGATCGAAGGGGAGTGGATGCGTGTGCGGTTGCTACGCGCGAACAAATTTTTCTGATCATTTCACTGGCGACTATTACGAACTTTAAGTTTATATTTGTAAACACTATCTGCTACAGCCTCATTTTCAGAAATAATAATCAGTATTGGTATAAATCGAATTTAGCCCAGTAGAAGTACGTCACAGACTTCAACCGCAGGAAGGCCCCCGAGAGCACCCCCCGTGCACTCCTTTGGCGTTGACGTACAGCGACAAACACTCAGGGTCTATGAATGCGCTGATCTGCGTAGACTCGGTATTTTTAACGAGTTTTCCTCGGTAAATCAGATCACAGTCTTGGATGGCTCCTTAAAGCAAGGATACAATTTTGATTTTGAGGATCTGCAGAGTATCACTGGGACAATAGTCGAGACGGAGTGTTTTGCCAAAGTAGGTTGTGACTTGAAACTGTTTGGATGGCTCCATCAGAGCTGAGTTTTTGTTTAGAGTGGATATATTGGGAAGCACAAATGGAATTCAAAATTTATTTTAGTGACCGACCCATAGGATATAGCATAGGACAGCAGAGCTCTTTTTTATTTGCTTTGGGATATTTTAGGCCATTAACTTATTGCTTGAGCTGAGTTTGGCTGTCATCCCTTGTTTTACTACACTCCTCTATTACCAGGGAGTGCCGTCAAAGACTGCCAGCCAGAACCAACCATATTAATGGCACCATTACATACAGAAAGGCGTACCACAAAATATCCTCGGATCAGATGCAGAGTACGTGCACTATTAGAGCACAGCTTATGGTGATTGACTTATATTATATTAAATAGACTCTCAATAACTTCCTCCATCCACGATTATAGACATGAACAGCAAGCCCTCAGACGATCAGCTTAAGCAGGCTATTGACGCAATCTTCATCAAGTACGACACTGATAAGAGCCAGTCGTTGGAGTTCGCCGAAGTCAAGAACGTCATCAACGATGCCTTCAATAATATGAAAAATCCTAAGCCCGTCACCGATGAGGACGTGAAGAAGTTTCTAGGCGCTGTGGACCAGAACAGCGACGGTAAGATCACCAAGACTGAACTCTTCAACATCTTCAAGAGAATCATTGACTCTCATTACAAATGATTTGTCCCTTCATATATCTCCATCATAAACCATCCATATTCCCTAACTATCACCTACACCATTCTTCTATCGACCTCCTTGTGTTATGGCTAAGGAACTCCAGAGCAGCCGAAAATCTTGTTCTTGAGACAAGACCTGCGCTTCCAAATAGTAACAGAAGCAGGTACCAGCGCACTGATAATTGCAGAACTCGATGGATAATGCGTTGAATGTCCAAAGGTGTTGATAGAGCTTTGCAAGTGATCAGTGAAATACTGAGCAGTAGGAAGTCTTTATTCGAAATATTGATGAATAGATCAATTTCTTAAAAGAATGATGGATAAGAAAATCACAACAGTACATGCATATTACCCGGAGCAGCGAGTCGAGAGTGTGTTTAGGAGGTGGGAATAGATTGGGAGGAGTGGGAGGTGGGTAGAGAAGAAGTAGTTTTAAAGGATCCTGAGAGACAGGACACACTAGGGGTGGTTCAAAAATCCCTAGACCCCACAAGAACGTTCTGTTGGTATGCGGACTGATAAAAGTGAAGTGTGCAATTCGGTTATTTAATTCTTGTCTTTAGAAAATCCAAATATTCATCGATCTCGAATATTGAGCTCGATGCGGATATTACTATAATTAATCATACGAATTCACCAACAATCAGTCACACCCCTCAATGATTACCCTCATCGAACAGGTCCTCTTCTCCAAGGACACCAACTCCATCAAGGTTGCAGAGGCCAGGCTCATGGACTATAAGAAGCAACACCCCCAGCAGTTTCTCACTGAGCTCGTCATCCTCCTCGCTGATGAGAACTCCAAACCCGAAATCAGGCAGATTGCAGGAGTACTCTTCAAAAAATCGGCAGTCGAAAAAGTAAATTGTCATTTGAATTCCTCTCCCGCACACCTTCAGTAAACCAACAGTCTGAACCCAATGTGGATTTGCTTGTCCAGAGAAGTACGAGAGGACATTAAGAATAAACTGTTAAATACCCTTATGACTCCGAATCCCCTTGCGAAGCGTGCTTCGGCTGATGTAACACCACACTTTAGACTCTGTCTCATCACAATGACTAAATAGGCAATCGCAACCATTAGTAGCGTAGAGTTGCCCCTAGGCCAGTGGCAGGAAATCATCAATATACTAGTCAACAATAGCAAGCACACCGATAGAGAAGTGCGACTCGCTGCTATTCTGACGCTCGGTTTCATGTGCGAGCAATTCAAATAGATGAAATCTGAGTTCATCAGCACCCAGCAAGCAGAGGCAGTCCTGGTCGGCATTTTGATGGGTATCAAGTAGAACACTGGTGAGATCAGAGACATCTCTCTAAAGGCATTAAGAGACTCTCTACAATTTATGACTCCTCTCATGCAAAGCAAACAGCATCGAGACTTGACGATCAGTCAAATTCTGGAGGTGATCGGCCAGCAAAGCATTGAGGAGAATACCCGGGTAGTTGCGTTAGAAGGATTAACTGAATTTGTGAGATGGAACTATCTGCATTTGGAGTTGTACTTGGGATACATCTTCACAGCCACTTCTGAGTATATTAAGGATAAAAAGTCGACTAAGTTATCAAAACTAGCTATGGAAGCCTGGGATTCCATTGCTACCTAGTATTCTGATTTGAAGGACTCAGGCAAGAGTAACCCTACCAATTACTTGAGTGGCGATCTCTTGGTATCCCTAGTTCAGATGCTGCTAGATAACCTTGTCGTCGTGGAAAACGACGAAGATGACGAATAGAATACAGTCAGAGCGGCAGCATACAGGGCTTTGTGCAGTATTGGCCAAGTAAATGCAAATCAGATTGCAAGTATAGTGACGGATTTCGTCGCAAGGACAATTACACATCCTGACTGGAAATTTAGGCAGGCAGGACTGAAGGCTTTCTGTGCTTTACTAGAGGGTCTTGAAGAACGTAAGATGAAGGATGCTATCAATTCTGTGTTAGTGGAATTCCTCCGGTTGCTTAATGATAATAGCTCTTACGTACAACAGTCTGCGGGATTTAGTCTTAGTAAGATTTCGTAGTTCTTCCCTGAGTGCTTCACTGATAATTCTAAGTTCTCTGAAATCCTCTAGCATCTGATGACTCATTTGGGCAAAAAACCAGCGCTATCCATTGAAATATGCAAGGTGATTCAGAACTTAGCTATTGAGTCCGAAAATTCCCAGGCCCCTAACCCTGTCATCAAGCAGTATATCGATAAGATTCTAGGTTTGCTGATTGAGAATGGGCTCAGAGATGTTGACAAGACCGAGTTTAATCTAATAACAAACAGTTTTATTACTGCCATCACGGTTATAAGTGCCTGTCATGACCCTGTCATCAGCCTCAAGTATTTGAATCTGACTCTTGCTGCTTTCCCAAAAAGTTACTAGTTGGGAGCCAGAACTAGTACCGTCCAATGTGGTCTGCTGACTGTCATCCATGTAAATTCCTTCTCTTATCATTCTAAACTCACATATAGTCTCTACTGATGGCCCTCAACAGCGCCAGCATACCATTAGAACAAGCCGCGGCTGAACAATGCTACATCACGGTGGAAACCTTGTTCAGACACTATAATGATGTTACTTCTGACGGACTTTATGTGCTTGGAGCATTGGCAGTCCATCTCCCGAATAATATAGCCTTCTTGGAAAAGTGCTGGCCCTTCATCTAACACTCCCTCAGCAAAGTTAATGAACCGGAGCTATTTAGAGCTGCTCTGGGTGCGATCATGGATTTGGCCCGGGCAATCGGCGATGCTTTCAAGCCCTACCTTCCGATCATGGACAAGCTGCTGGACGCTATCCAGCTGCCCGAGTTCGACAGGAATAACAAGCTCAGCATATTCACTTGCGTGGGAGACATATATTTGTCCTGTGCGGAGTCGGCTCTCCCTTACGTCTCAAAAACCATGAACGTCTTCAAAATTGCCTATCAAGGAGCCATCATGCTTTCAGGTAATGCTACTTTCCGACAGAATATTAATGTGCAGACACCGATTTCTAGTATTCCGAACAGTTAAAAGAAGCCCTCGTGGAGGCAACGACCTGTGTTCTACACGGTTTATCCAGCGAGGAGAAGGTCAACCCTGACTTCGCAGAGAGGATAGACGATGTGTTCGAGTTCGTGAGGCTAAGCTGTGCGATTAAGATGCGTCCAACTGTGGAGTACGTGAAGCAATCTGTACTGCTGTTGATGGACATCTGCAAGTTCTACCCCGAACAGACCCGCAGCAAAACCAAAAGCCCCTTTATTCTGGAACTGGTGGAGATTCTGAAAAAGCACAACAAGAAAAACCAGGAGTACGAACATGTGATCATCTACTGTAAACAAATAATGCAGTGACAGGGCTGCAGATGTAGTTATCTATTCAAACCCGCCTCTACACCCTATTCTATGCGGTCCATTTATTCAGGATCAATTACTTCAATTCCATTTTAATCCTAAAAGAACGCAGCTATTATTCACATAGACACGCAGCGAGGTTGGCTTTAACTACGCTGTATCCTCCACAGCATGGAACCAATCCAATTGGTGAGTCACTAACACGTCTTTCTTAACTTCAGAAGATCCAAAATTCGACTCTTGAATTGAACCAGTTCTCGTGAGGCTCTCCGAGTATTATGAAAAACCTTCGAGAACCACCTGTGAATAATGTAGGGCATAGATATTAGGAAAGCGGGGAGTGTTTGAACTTGTTCAATTGGTGTAGTGGTTATCACATCTGCTTAACACGCAGAAGGTCCCAGGTTCAATCCCTGGATTAAACAAATTTTTATACAACTCTTATTCGTGTCTGGTAGGTTATGGTATCATCGGCAATCTTCTCAATAGCTGGGACCAATATAGGGCTCATGGGTGCCTTGTATCGAATGCCAAGGACACCCTCAGGTCAATATGCGATGATAGAGCAACATAGATGGGAGGAAGGAGGTGAGTGTTCGAACATGTCTAATTGGTGTAGTGGTTATCACGTCTGCTTCACACGCAGAAGGTCCCAGGTTCAATCCCTGGATTAAACAGTTTTTTGCTGATCGGGGACCAAGAATTCAGGAGTGGGATTTGGGATGGCGAGGTGGGGACATCGTTATGGGTCGAAATAGAGTATTTTTTGTGGGAGATTCGGAGCAGAGCCATACTCTAGACATAATTTTTATTTGACGAATTGTTAATTTGAATCACTTATTTGCAACCTTCACCCTTCATCAAAATGAACTCGTCACGCTCAGGCCGCTCCAAACCCCAACTCTACATCCAGACTGAATTCGATTCCGATGAAGACTCGACTGAACACCTCCCCCCCGCTTTCACTCCCCTAGAAGTCGTCGAAAATACCTTGCAACAACACCCTCAGAACTCAAGCATCTCTAAAATGCACAACCCAGAGCAAGTCTACCAGCATACTCAGGAGTTTAAGCGTGCACTCATGCATACGGATACTAATAACACCTATAATACAGCCGCACACCCAGAATCCCCCCCGGCCCATACCTCCAACATCAAACAAACCTATAAAACCCATCACTTAAATAAGAACAAGCTTCAAGACTCTTCCTTCCAATAACACAACCGCGCATCTTCTATCGCAAACAATCGTTAAGCTCGACCACTCCTAACACGGCAGACCAAGAATGAGCGCCAATTCAATATCCCTCCTCTGAGCCTGCAGAACTAGTCCCGCTAGACAGCTATACAGACGCTGACTGTCTTCTACCACATCTGGTACCACAAGGTTGCTACCCACTTTCTGCAAAACATGAAGTCTATTCCAAAACTTACTCGCCAAATCGTCAATAAAAGTCGTCAGAACCTCCTGCCTCGCAGCAAAACTCTTCAGAAGGGTCTTTCAGACTTATGCAAAAATACTCACACCTTGCATCATTGCGAGAGTGCTGAATATGTGCGTGGGAACTCCTATCGCCAAAACAATAGAGAACCGCACTACAGAAACAGAAACAAAAGAACCCTATCTTAAGATTCTGATCAGAGTGTAGAAAGGGCTCGGTTACTGCACGAAATTGTGGATAAGCTGAAGTCTTCCAGGCAGTAGAGCCAGAGATCCTTGGTGCTGGACCAAACGTAGTATGAAGAGAAAAGGAAAAATATTAAACTCTAGACTAAGCTGGATCGTATTGAAACAATGCTCAAAGAAATCAAGCGAGTCAATCAGGCTAGCACCCAACAGTCTGCCATCCGCGTTGCCTCTCATGGTATCGCAGCCGCCACCCGCCCCAAAAAATAGCCCATAGTCAACGATTCTAAAAAGCATTCCCAGCCAGCTTAGAGCCGTCTACACCATCACATACACTATTATCAAAACTATTCCAATCGATCCCATTCAAAGGTTGAGACTCCCAATAATCCTACAAATTAGAATATTCCTCGCCAGACTTCTGCAAGCAAGTCTGACAGCATAGCATACGCAGAGGTGCGCAACTCCGTCAAGTCTTCTGATCTTCCAACTTCCCAAGGCTTAAAGAAGTAACCAAGTCTTTTTTTGATGCAACCCTATGTCTGTCCTCCAACATCTGTCGAGCCAGCGTTTGGCGTTAATGCAAGTACCCAATATCTGATCAGATAGCCCAACAACAGCATCAACAATAGGACGAGTCAGCTCAAGGGATCAACCGAATATAATACAAGCTATCACACTGCTCCTTCATCGTTTAACAATCATATGGTTGGTCAAGCGAAGTCGAACAGCTTGACGAGCAGTATGGGATATTCATAGCTGGCTAAATTTAGTTTTAACCCGATCGCTAATTCAGGGAGGCTGCTGGAAAACTTCAATACTAATGTGCCTAGCTACCCAATAAAAATACCTGAGCATAACTAAAAACGATATGTACAATCAAATGCGGCGTTCCTTTCCTCGCATCTGCCTCCACAATCATATACCAAACAAATGCACATGATTCCCCAGTCCTCTGTGTCTATCTTCCCTCATTCTAATATGAGAAACATAGGTCAGTCTGTCAGTCTGTCCTACTCAAATGTGCACCCTAATCCTGTTGGTAGTATAATTCGGCCTTCACAGGTCGTATCGGCTTTCGGGCATCTGCCAATCCAACTTAGTAGGATGACTTCGGGTGGTGCTTGTCCAAATTGTGGACACGAATGCGCTAAGCCAGGTACTCAAAGCCAGAGCGTTAGTTTCGTCCGTAAATGTGGACAGCTACCTCAGAACACCCAGACTAAGCTTGCATGATGGGTCTTTATTTCTATGTGATCAACTGGATTGGTCGACTATAATTTTATTTTGTGATAAAACTTTGCCACCTATTCAATTCTCGAAGTGTTAATACGAGGATAGAGCCATGCAGATCAGTCCGATGCAAAGGGGTCCTGCTTTTGAGCAACAACGAGTTCTTGATTATCGAAACCACGTCCAGAAAATGCACGAGATTCTGTCCAAAAAACCCTTGCGCCTCACCACCCCTCGTTCTCATTCCAAAAACTCTAATGCCCCGTTCACTAAACGCGAAAAAGCAATCACAATTGACAACCAGGTGCTCTTCCACAGACTCGTAAATATCTCCAGTCGCAAAATCACGGAGCCCGAAAGTATGTCTCCTGCGGCTGAAGCATTAAAAAAGTACAAGCAACAAGCTAGAGAGCGCAAGAATTAGTAACTTCGTCAGCAGAATGCTCACTTAGTTATGAGATTGGCTCGGTGCATCACGCAAAAAGGATCCATGTCTCGAGATTTAGATGAACACTAGAAGAAGCTAAATACTATAAGATCAAGGATCTAGGCGGAGAATAGTCGGACAAGCAGGAGAGCACCAAGCGTCATTCTACCCAAAATCAAATCATCAGAGCTTTTTAAATGAATGGGACTTATGGAGTAATTATTGGGTTCCCCGATACCCGTTGGAGGAATTGGCGGAGAGGGGTTGTTCAGCGATTAACTAACTTATTGTATGGTTGGGCAGCGCCAATGGTGTTGGAGCCTTTGGGTCGTGGGCTCTTATTTACGAATAGAGTGGTCTACCAGATCGAAAAATACTCTTTTTAATTAATAAACGAATTCTTTACTTTCATACAATTTTATTTCAAAATACAGCCCATCCACTCAGGTTTAATCAAATGGGACAGTTCTTCAGTGTTGATAAGCACGTCTCCAACCTCGATGATATACTCTAGCTCAACCCAAGGCTCCTCGCCCATACAAAGTTCTAGCCCTCTGTGCCCCCTCAGATCACACATCACCTCAAGGTATACTGACCCAATTCATCACTCCGTAGATATGGAAATTCTTTGAGTAAGACTCCAAAAGTCGAGCTATCAACTGCATTCCGCTTAGCCTATCCGGTCTATCAACCATCCCTCTCTCGTGGAACGAGTATGAATCATACCTGGTGCTGTTGGTCAACCAAAAAAATAACAACGACTCCATAGCTTCGAACAAACGAAAAATTTAGCCCATTCCCGAGGCTATTTTCCAGACAGTCGAATTTGGTGCGGCTGCTTTGACTCCTCGTGGCCTACGGACAAGTGCGGCTGACAACTCGGCTGGGAGTGCAGGACATCCGAACCTTCCCAATGCTAATCACAACAATAATGCAGAAAATATATCGCAAACGCTCTAAGCGTCTTTGGACTACCAACTGTATGTGTACAATGGCAAAAAATGCTGCCCTCAAGTTAGAGCATGCGCGTTCGGAAAATGTTTCTAACTGGAAAAACTCATCGCATCATCAGATCAGATGCTTCCCATTCTCTTCGGAGGAGGAGTCATAAGAAACAAAAAACTGCAGAAAGGGTCCGTAATCCAGTTAACTAAAGAGGACGTCATGGGCAGAAACCCTTCTAGCTTCATGAATTCCGTCGATATCCTCAACTGTGTCTACTTCAACTCATATCACAGTCCCATCGCTAATATCCTCAACCTTATCGCCAGGCCTATTATGATCGTTCAAGCAGCCCAGAATCCTGAGCCCAAGAAACAGCCAGTGGGCATACCTCCTCTCCTGAAGATCGGTGCTTCCGGCACAGCCACCCTCAGTAACAACTGGGTCCCTCCTTTGCCTACAGTGCAAATTCCCGCATCTATCGCTCATAATAGTAATGGGGCATCAGGGCAAGGGAATTCCAATCATCCAAAGCTGCTCAAAACACCTTTACTTAATCTATCACTGAAGCCTTTCGAACAAACTCGTTATGAACAAATCGAAGAAGAGACGACGAATGGAATAATAAACTTCGACATTCGAGCTACAGCTAGACACGAACTCAAGATGGAGAGATTCTAAAACGAATGCACAGAAATCGTAGAAGGACTCTATGTCTCAGGGGAAAAGGTTGCCAAGGATTTAGAGACTCTCAACAAAAAGGAGATCACCCACGTCGTCAACTGTGCTGCCGATTACTGCTAAAACTGGTTCGAGTCCGACGGCATTAACTATATTGCCTTCTTTCTGAAAGACTCCCAAAACTAAAGCATCGAGTGCTTATTTTATCGTGTTATAGAGTTCATAGACGAAGCTCTCAGGAATAAAAACCGAGTTCTGGTGCATTGCATCCAGGGTATCAGCAGATCGGTCACGATGATCATTGCATACGTCATGTTCACCATGAAATTCGACTACAAGACTGCTGAAGCCTTTGTCAAGCAAAGAAGAGGAGTCGCCAGCCCGAACAATGGATTCATGGTGGAGCTAATACAGTTCCACAAAAGACTGTATGAGGATTTCCACTCGCTGCCGAGCCCTCGAATCTTCTTGGTGTCATCACATTGTAGATAGACACCCGAGATTATCACTGCACGCCTGCTCAAGTATCAGATTTATGAGAAAAGAAAGAATGTAGGACTCGACTGCAGAGGCCTGTATATCATCCAGACAGAGCAGAGCCTGCATTTGTGGATCGGCAGCAAGTGTGATGGCGCCAGACTCGATAAGTATTTTGCCTATGCTCAAGAGTATATAAGGAAGCTGCAGAAATACGAAAAAGCACCCAAGGGTAACGTCAATATGGTGGCTCAGGGAGAAGAAGGCGACGACTTCTACAAAATGTGGGGGCTCGACGCAGTACCACCCATCTATGAAAACCCAGAGTATAACAACTTGTTTCCGCTGATTCAACCAGACGGCATACAGGTCCTCAAGCCCGGGGCCAACCGCAAACACTTTAGCAACGAAGCCGAAGACGATGAAGACCCGAAGGAAAGAATTAAATACAAGCTTTTTATCTATCCTGACGCTACGAAAGCTCTAGGAGTTTTCGAAAGCGAAGACCTGAGCGGTGTGAGCATTCTATTCAAGGAAAGCAACCGAGAACAGCTGGAGTGTTTCCTGTGGCGAGAGCGCGACAGCAGCGTGATGGAAGAAGAGGAGAAGTAGTTCCTAGATTTCTTGGTGCAGAAGTACTACGGGTACATCCCTGGGAAGAACATCTATCTGTATAACGAGCAAGAAGGGCGGGAGTCGCCTGAGTTTTTGGACTGTTTCCAGTGAGACCTCTCTATATTTTTTCTTGTTGAAAAACTATTTTTCTACACAAGTAGCATACCTTCAAGCGGAAAAGCTTCGAATCGAACTGTGATTGGATAACCCAAACAAATATTAATATCGAGAATACGATCATATGTATATGTACTCAGTTTTCCTTCCTTCCTTAACGCCGTGCCTTCCTAATCACGCCCATGTTATTCTAAATGTGCGTATCTACATTTTTTAAGTGTTGTGGACTAAACAGCTTCGCGGATTACAGGGCCGTCGTCGGGTAGCCCCTGAACTCCAAAATCCCGAGGACAGCGTTGAGCATCTGCAGCAAATGTTACTTGACCTTTGCAGTTTGCTCAGAATTGAGGGCGACTTTATTGTGGACGACCGTAGTATAGTAATCTTCGAGAGTCTCGAACAGTTCACCACCTACCTATTTTTCGATGGGCTACTGATATTTTTTGACGTATTCAGGATTGGCTGTCTTCTTCGCGCAGGCTTGAGCCATTTTGACTATGCCTCCCTTGATCTTATCGTTCTCCTCTGCAATTTCTTGGTACTTTTCCCTCTTTTTCAGACCTTTATAGACGTAATTCCTGAAGTCCTCCTCGAGTCTCATCCTCAACTGATAGAAAATCTTATAGATGAAGTAGCAAGGGATCGTCCAGTCAATTTTTATTCCTTTCAACAGTCGAGAGCCATTCCCGATTGTTTCTCCGATCAGGTTTACCTTCTCAAGAATCTTCTCTATATCAGTCTCTTCTTTCGATTCATTTGCATCTGTGGGCTAACTTGGAGGTTGTCTTGGTACAGGAGTTGAATCCTTGACAAGCACTTGCTTTTGTTTTGAGGGGTTTGCAATATCACTTGACATATTTGGCGGTGCAACTGTTTTTTTTTATTAGAGCTTGATTTCCTCGAGCCCATCATCTTCCTACACCTGAAGCCTTTCCTTTGCTACAGTTTTCTTAGGTACTTAGTAGTTAGTATTCTGTTTGATTTTAGATACCGGCTGTGTCTTCACCTTATTCTTAGGCGAAAGGAGTGCAGCCTTCACAAGCTCATCGCTGACGACTGGCTTGTACTCCGGTTTGACGGGAGGGCGTGGTTTTAAAGAGGCTACTTCTTGAGTCGGAACTATTTACACTTCTTTTTGTGCTTCGTCCATCTAAACTACATTCCCAGGCAGATTGCGAACCTATTTAGGCTACTAGATGCGAGTAGAACTCTAAATAAGTTGGCCATCGGGACTGCTAGTTTGCTGCTGGGGAACCAACTCATCAGAGGCGAGACTCCCTTCCTTCAGATTGGGGATATCGAGTTTGATCTCAGGGCTCCTTAGCTTGGTTATCTTTTGGTATACATTGTGACTGTTTCTGCTCCTCTGGAACATTTCGATGAGGCTGTCCTTGGACTTTTCCAGCTCCTGGATGACCATTTTGTCCTTCTAGTTCTTGAGCTGGTTCTCTACGATACTATGGACAGCTTTGGATGCTTGTAGATTCTGCATGCCGACCATTTCCGCCCTAAATTCAGTCTTTTTGTTCATCATGAGTGTCTTGAGCAATACAATTTTGCGAGCCTCGTGGTCGAGTGCGTTGTCGACATATTTTCGGTAGTCTTGGTTATTAGCCTCAGGACGCAGTAGATTTTTGGAGTAAGTGTTAGTAGAAGCTTCAGAGTTTTTGTTGGAATAATTGCTATATATTTTTTATCTGCTTCTCGTCATTTTCTCTTTTTCAATGGTGGAGTACAGTGCTTTCAGGTTGCATCCACTGCTTTTGTGCTAGGAAATTCGACGATGCTTTTCGTTGGTGACATGCGTGTTGGATTCTAAGGTAGTCCGGAATAAGGTCTGAGAGCTGGAGAGAAACTGTTTAGGTGCTGGGGTTTTGGGAGAAAGAAGATGGGGGTTGTTGATGCGTTCGCAGCTGGTCTCAGTACGGGACATGCTTCGTCTGGAACTAATGGCGTGCTTGATTTGAGGGGCGTCGAGGGTTGGCATCTGGACGTAGTAATGCCTTTTCAGTTTATAAACCTATATAATTTACTAATAAACAGGATGAGCCCTAAAAATAATGATCAGCAGCTCTGAAAATATGCATGTTAGGGATGTTAAGTCAGAAAATTTAGAATCCAACGAATAGACTGAAGGTCTTTAGATTAACTAGCAATATACTCACACCTTCACCTACTGTTATTATAGTTTGTCCTGTCCTTCCTCAGCACTTCCGTTCTTCAGTCTCTGAAACTATGCCTTTCGGTACCGGAAGTACCATCCGAACTTGTCCTCCATCGATACGTCCTTACGTCGCTCCTTTAACTCAGCAGCCACTTCCTTAAACTCTTCCAGCTTATTGCACTTGGTTAGTCTTTCACGTAAGTCGGTATGCTGCTGCAAACCGGTGTAGAGTATTTTAAAGAGATGTGCCTTCATGGCAGACGCATCGGCCTTGTATTACGTTGCTATCTCGAGGTACTCGTTGGCCAACCTATCCAGGTCATGGATTTGGCCGCTGAAGAGTGCTGGATTTTCTAGTAGAGCCTATATTTATAGATAAGTTGTGGTTTATTGGAATACCTCTGCACTCATAACTCCATCGGCACCAGTATACTCGAGACACCTTTTAGCGTCTTAGTAGTCATAGACCCCGCCATTAGCAACAACCGGGATACTCACCATTTCCTTTATTCGCTTGATGAGGTCCCAGTCGCATTCCCCGACGACATCCTTATTCTGCTACTTCGTCCTCCCATGCACTGCCAGAAGCGAGCATCCTGCATTCACGATCCGATTCACCAGGTCCAATGTCTTTTACTCGTCCTTCAGGATTCTGATTTTACAGAAAAGTGGCACTTTTAGGTGTGTCGATAAGTGCTTCACTATTCTTTCCACCAAGTCTGGTTCACCCAGAAGAAAAGAGCCGTAATGTCCCCGCCGTGCGATGCCTTGCGGACATCCAAAGTTAAGGTCGATGGCATCCACTTCCTGCTCGAGCATCTGGGCAGCTTGAAGCAGGATTTCAGGGTCATCGCCACAGAGCTGTGCGACGAGAGGGCGATCGAGCTAGCAGGTTGAGAAGTGTTATTATTTGTATTTCTTGTGGGTGACCATCATACGAGAATGGAGCATCGGAGTGTAACAGAGATTGGAACCGTAGCGCCTACAGAGGAGGCGAAAGGGTAATTCGGACTGGTCAACCATAGGGGCACATACGAGGAGAGGGCTTTCTTTGAGTAATGCGAGGGACTTCTTCATGATAACTGTTGATTACATTGGAGGACACGAAATAAATTATTATAGTGTTTTGACTCGAACCTTATAAAAGAATAGATCAATGGGAGTTACTATTAGAGTGAGCATCAGAAAACTAGAGAAGCAGGGAATGGTCAGGAGATAGTTTTACAGTCGAGTTCTTAGGATGGCAGGTAAGGTGATCAGGAAAGAAGGAACAGAGCCCAACTGGAGTTATTAGCAGAGATCCGGAGACCAGGCTCCCGAAGCATAAAAGGGGATTCATGTTATGGGTCTCGCTCGATTGTGATTCTAAAATATCGGTATTGGGCAGCCTTGACTGTATACTTATATTTCCATTGTATTAGGAGTTTCACTCATTCTGACTTACTCGCCTATATAATAATTGGGTCCTCCTCCAAATCATGGAAAACAGAAACCACATGGTGAGGTCTGTCTTCAAACAGACTACCAAGATGTCCTTCATAAAGATCGAGGCCACCAAGCACAAAGTCCTCACCACAGACAAGGAGATCGATGAGGAAATCGAACAGAAAGTCGACTCCAACTCCATACTCCTCAAGCGCAATCATGACCCCGGTTCCACCCTCACCATCCTCCGCAAAGATGGTCGACTCTATACTTCTAAAACCTAAGGTGGAATCTTCTCATGTTTCTCCTCCGTATGCTGCATCCCGTTTTACTTCTATAATTTGAACATGGTCCGTAGGCTCGCTCTGCTGATGAGGTCTCCATAATAAACCGCAAACTGTAGGTCCGCAGGGGAATGTAGCTCAAGAGCTTCGTGTATTTCAATGCCTGCACCACAAAACTAACCAAGAATGGGAACACCTTCACCATAAGTATAGTGAATGCTGCAGGAGAAGTCAAGAAAGAGTTGTACTTTGAAATCCCGAAGAGCGAGGATGCCTAGGGCTGGCTATCCACAGTCTAGAGAGCAGTGGAAGGTAGCGAGGGAGCTAAGTTCAAACTGAACCATCTAAGTCAGATCCCAGACTTTTGGAAGGTATTTACCCTCAGATCTATGTCTATCTTCTGACGACTGTTTCACAAGTCAAGTACAGAAAGAATGCATATTGGAGTCAGAGTTCGCAGAAAAGTGCAACACGGGAGATATTCTATTGTTCAGATCGAGCCATGGCATGGCTAAACTCCAGAGGGCAGTCACAGGCTCAGACTTCGATCATGTCGGAATCGTGCTAAAGAACCAGAAGAATGAGGTCGTGATCCTGGAGTCGAATGCTGACTCGGGAGTGGCATTCACCTTCTGGAAAGACATGATCCGTTTCCGATGGTACGAGTGCGTGCAGGCGTAAGAAGATCCAAATAGTATACTTATCCTGGAACACGGCTAACCATTATAGAATCGTCTACCGAAAACTTAACTTAAATTTGGATGAGAAAACATTGACGGCGGTCGAGTCATTTGTCGTCAAGAATCTAGACAAGAAATTCAATCTGGAGCTAGGCAAGTTGTTTACCTTCACCTCGCGTGTGCCCACATCCGCCGAAGAGGAAAGCTAGAGAACATACTTCTGTTCCTAATTAGTAGCCAAGGTTTACAAAGAGATGGGGCTTCTCCAACAGGAAAAGTCCTCCACACAATACTGGCCTGTAGATTTCTCAGAGAGCAGGAGGCTGCCGCTGCTCAAAGGAAGTCTTGAGGCAGAACAGATCATTGTCTTTGAAAAACAGTTGATAGGCACCAAGTACAAATGAGACAATATTTGTGTGTATGTATGGGGTAGCCCAAATATAACGAAACTATTGTTATCGAAACCATCACCTGCATGAAAAACACTACCCCCATGTTCGAAAGGACAGGCAGGTGTGCTCAGATTTCCTCCGAAACACCAGCACTCCCCAATGTTGATGAAAGGCACCTCCTGCCCCATCATTGGATACCAAGCCACATTTATCAGACCAGAAAAACAGAGGATCGAAGTTGTATAGCTTCTCGCGCAGCAAAAATAGGCAACTAAGACTTCTAACTCCTAGACAAGAGTCACCTTGAGAAATCCATATTCCTAACGCACGGCGTCCAAGGTCAGCAATCTTACATGAATAAGTGTGTAGACTAGAGGCAATAAGTGAGAGAAGCCATCCGCGAAGTCATTTTCTTGGAAAACCCCAACGCAGGAGAATGGGAGAGATCGAATTTGAAACCCCTGAAAATAGTCGTGCGAGAGCCACAGGAGGCTGTCAATCCTGCCAAATAACAAGGTGAACCACACAGAGCAAGAGACAAAGACTCGCCTGAAGAAGACATCCGGATCAGACAGAACAGAGTCATCTATCTAAGAAGTTACTACGATAAACAGCTCAGAGACGCCATAGAGCAGGAGAACAAAGAGAAGAGCCGGAAGCTGCAGTAGCTCACGAAAATGTACTACGAAGAACAAAGACTGAGGCGAATGCCGGAAATGCCAACCATTGCCCAATAGCAGCAGGTGCAATCGCAGCTGGAGCCGAAGAGCAAACTCTTCGAGACCTCGAAAGGGTCTGTGTATAACCCAAGCTTTGTGGACAATAACATGCAGAACAGCTTCTTCATACGATAAAAAGATATCCTGCGCCTGAAAGCTACCAAATGACCAACACATCTATAGAATAGAGTTTACATTGAAAGTTATGAATTCAAGTCAAAGCAAAAGTAGACACATCCCGAAACTAACTATCTTTTTCCCGCGATCAGTAGACATCCAGGTTTTTACCTACTGGTCCCAATTCTTTGTCCAGTTTGTTTCGGGCTGAGCTTGTCAAGGTCTAGCACATTTTGACTGCTCTACGGTATAGTGCGAATGTTCCTGCAGCAAACAAAAGCAGGTTCCACAGTAGCATGCTTGACCCGAAACCGTTCATTTGCAACCCGATCAACAAAGGCAGCGTCATCTATCCAACAGAACCTCCAAAGGCATATAGCGCTGTGTTCTCAGTACCCGTCTTGAGGCCCATGGAGTTGCTCAGATTCATGGTCAGAGGATAGATTCCTGACATGCACAGGCCGAGCAGCACAGAACCTAAATAGATGACCGCCAAAGGCTTCTACATTCCGTAGAGGACTAAGCACAGGCCAGCTGAACTAAAGAGGCAAGTCGTAAGGCCAGCAAGCTGAGTAGTTGTCGCAGCATAAGCCGAAAGAGGAATGACAAGGCCCCTACCAATTGTGAAGCACATCCAGAAGAGACTTGCACCGAATAATGCTTGTTCTATGCTGACCGAAGGTTGCATATTCCCGAATGTAGCGACCCAACCCCCATATCCACTTTCACATCCTGCATAGCAAAACAGCATGAAGGCGATAGTGTAGTCGAGTCGAGGGGGGATAGCGATTTCTCGATCAGCATTAAGGTCTTGCGCTTCAGGATTTTCTACAAGCAGGTTCGTCTTATTTTCGATCGAAGTCAGAGGAGTCACTTCAGATTATGCGTCTTTGTATAGGAGGAACACCGCACACACAATAAGAGCGAGGAAGGCATAGAACTTTAATGCTCCGAGTCCGAAGATGCTTGTTCCCAGAGGAGAAAGAAATGCTCCAACTCCGAAGGTGAAGTGGAGCATTTTGATTAGAGACTCTACCTTCTTGTTGTCAGTGTAAAGGCGCATGATGACTACTGTCGCCCCCACGTTGATGACCATGCAACTGAAACCGATTCCGAGGAACATCAGGTTGAAAATAGCAAGCGACAAGGTCGAGCTGCAAATGTAAGCTCCAGCCGCGATCACAAGCATTGAGAACGAAATGGCTTTGTTGATGGACATATAATTCTAGACTCTGGATGTAGCGACTGTGCCAATGAGTCCGCCCACGCCTTTCATAGTAAAAGCAAGACTGAAGCTGGTTTAGAGGATAGACATTTGCTGAGCTTTCATAGGGATCAGGGGACCGAGTCCGCCGCCAATAAGGCCGAAAATGAGGAAACAGGCACTGAAGGAGATGGCGTAGAGCGAAGGGGAAGGTGCAATGGAGGGCATTATAGGAAGTAGTGTGGGATAGTTTGGAAATTCGAGTTATAGATTATGTAGGGAAGTGCAGAAAAAGCCAGAAATAGTGATATGTGAGTGTTGAAGAATGAATGGGTGCCTGTTTTATAACAGTTGGAGAGGGTTGATGCTTACTGGACTAGTGGGAAGACTACTACTATATTTAATTGGCGCATAAGCGAAATGGATGCAGTGCGGATATGAATTATAAATGATCCTATGTCCACATGTAAAGGCAACCTCCACTGTTTTAGTCCCAAACTAACTTAATTATTCAGACGTTGTGGACCCTATAAGTCGTGTTTGGCCCTTCTCCAACGTCGATATATTTGGCTAGGCTCAGAATTGATGACTTCTCATGGCTCTACATCCCCGAATCCTCTAGCAGCAGACTCTCGTCCTTTCCACTCCGCTGTGACTGTTCGTCCTGATACTCATCCAACCCTCCTTTTGTCCGGACCCTTTGGTTTTGTCTTTTGGAAGAGTCTGACAAATTCAACTCGCTTAGATCTCCGAGCTGTCCGATGACGTGGTTCGGAAGGTAGTCGCTGGCCATGCTGCCAGCACTTTTTCGGAAAGTATTCCTGCCCTTTTACTTCAGTTCAGTTATTTTGTTTTCTAACTGCCGGTTGCGTTGCACTTCGATTTCCAGCAAAGAGTTGATGTTTCTCAGAGTCTAGGAAAACACTAATTCACGCTGCCCTCTTTCTTTAAAGAAGCGTTAACGTCGCCTGGCTTCTTCCTGTTGGTAGAACTTTAACATTTCTTCTTTCTGCTCGAGACACTTCATCAGTTACTATTCGTTATACTCGTCCAGATCCACATTTCTAGTGAACCTGAGCAGTTTTTGTTCCTTGTTAAGGTCTGTGAGATTGAGGGAAGTGACTGTTGTAAATGCTGTTATCTCACAACTGCGCTTAGAGGATGAAGAGCTATGTGTTTTTTTTATTTGGTCCTTCGCCCTCGGGCTCGGAGTATCGAGGATGATTAGCTTGCCTTTGCTGCGAGACATGAGGTGTGTAGTTTTTGGATTCGAAAGTCGAAGCTCGCAAAGGTTGGAGAAAGTATATCAAGCAAAAAGTGGGGAAATAAAAACTTAAAACCGATAATAATTATAAAGAACAGACTAGGACGGACTTCACTATGGAGTCGGAAAGGTAGAAAAAAAATAGAGTAAACATCATGTAGGAGGTTGGCAGTCAATTCATAATCGAGAACTGGGCGCTGCAAAATTGACAGATCTTCAAGTCACACTGTTGGTCTACGTAGTAGTTTTCCGTGTACCCAGAACACAAGTCACATTTTGTATAGCGTTTGTGCTTGTCGGTATTGCGCCAGGAGTCCCTCTCACTTAGGAATGTATACTAGTGGCCCAGGTTGCACACGAAGTTAGATGAGGTGCGCACGATGCAGTGACTTTTGGTGCACTTCAGACAGTACATTGCTGGGCATAACTCCGTATCATTCGAACATATGAACTTGATACCTGCTTTCTTGTCGCATTTCGTGCAGGCCTACTGGAAGAAGGTATCTCTCTCGCCTCCAGACATGTTGCCAAAGGTCGGAGCTGCACATCCACCCCGCGCTACAAGTTCTGAGCAACACAGTTAACAGTGCAAACCATTTTTCTCGATGTCGATGATGCTTTTACACAATATCACGTTTGGGTTGATTTCCACACTCTGGCGGAACTCGTTCTTAGAGGTCCTGCGAAGGGGTCTGACAGGAAATAGGGAACCGTTGAGAATATTGCTGTAGGGGAACTCGTAAAGAGTTGCATAGCTGTAGAACATTTTATAGAGGTTTTACAGCTCCAGCTCAAACTCCATCTCCTGAATGTACCTTCCCATACGCCTGCTCGAGTCATTGTCGCTGACGAAAAAGAATTTGAAATAGATTTTCTTTTCTTCAGTCTGAAGGGTGATGCGGTCACTAGTCACCAGAATATACGAGGTTTCATGTGTACGATACTCTATTCTATACTTCCGCATGAAGTCCTTGTTGTTCCTCTCTTTCGATAGGAACCTGAAGTTCAGTTTCTTGTTTTCTAGCACGATCTCTAGATAAGTCACTCTTTTGCCCTTTATGAACTTCTCCTTGGTGTAGTAGTATGTTTCGTCCAGGATTGACTGTACCGTCGTTTGAGCATCGCTTTTCTTCAGTTTGTCGAACTAAAGAGTAGCAATTCGGATAGGCAACCGTAATAGCTGCTTGTAGTACAGCTGAAGAATCATGTTGTCGTGGGAACTCTGGAACGTATTCATCTTCTATCCCTGGACCCGACTCAGAGCACTTAGCTCCACCATGTGTGACATACCCTTTAGACCCAGTTTTATGGTCTCACCGAATGTCATAAACTTTCTGCGGAAGTATTTCAAGACCGGAGGAAGGTCATCGTTAAGGACCTTATTATCAGGGGCAAGACCGAAATTTAAGAAGGTGTAGTTCTGATTATTGAAGTAAACTGATCTGATCTTCTCATTAGTGAGAAGTTCAAGGGGGAAGCTGGCCAACATATTGGCTGAAATGAACATAGGAGCGAGACGGTAAGACTCCTCGTAGCTGAAGAATGTCTTGATGTATCGGTCTTGTGCACTCTGGTCGATCTTCTGCAACCAGCTGGGCCTGCTTCTGATGGGTGGAAAAAGAGAAGAAGATGAGGCAGAAATTGTGAGGGCAGCCCACATAGGCATCTCGGGATATGTGTGGTGGTTGATGAACACGATTGAGTGAGACGTGATGTCTACAGCCGCAAAGGTCAGCTCTATCTTCTTGGGACATAGTTCATAAAATTATTTCAGCTTCATATCTTTAGGAAGATTAAGACGCTTCAGCAGCTCCTGGATGTGGTGTTTAAACTTGTCGGTTTTGAGGAGTTTGGCCATGATAATGCCGCGCCAGATCGCTTCCCTTTGGGCTGGGTTATCAGCGTACTTCAGATATTAAGTAATGTTTTCGCTTGAGTAGTTGAGTACGAAGTGTCGGATTTGCTCATAGAAGTGGCCAAAGAAAGTAGAGAGCACGTCTTTGGTATCTTCAGACACTTATTGGTTGATCTTATGGTAGTCTACGCCTTTGTACTTCAGAGACAGCTCCTTCGCGAAGAATTCCTCGAAAGACTTCATGTTGTTCGCTTTGAGCTCGTTACTGATGACATACTCAAGAATAGAGTTAAAACTGTCCATGATGAGTTCCTTGGAGTTTTCAAACTCTTCCTTGACTTTGTCGAGCCTGCCTACGATCGCCCTATTCCTCAAGCCTTTCTCGAGTTCTGTAAACAAGTCATAGCGACTCTGCCAGAGCATTTCTTGGAAGTCTCTGATCACACATTTCTGTGGTACCAGCCACTCCTTTTTATTAAACTACTCATGGAATTACTGGTAGTCGATCTAGAAATGTTTGTTCAGGTTTCTTGTTTCTTCTTCTATAGTTTCAGAACCGAAGCCGGCTGCGATCAGAAACCCTAAGTAACTGTGGATCGAGGTACAAGTTATCGACGTCACACCAAGCCGGTCTGCCATCCGCTGTCGCAGCTTATTCTGGAATTAAGATCGGATTTCTGCAGCGATCTGATATTCCTTCTCATCTATTGGGATTGACTCCGGGAGGACTCCATTAGTCCCACATTACTACAACTTGGACATCAGCTCTGACTTATGCTTTTGCTCGATCTTGGGATCGTCAAATGAGTGGGATTGCATGATTTTAATCGCATATCTTTCTTCGAGGTAGGCACGCTCCCTCTTTTCCAACATAAACACATACTCGTTGATGATTTTGTAGATCTCCAGGTAGTATTTCACAGTGACGCCTCTGCCTTGGAACACGAGGTGGATTTTGTTGCTCTTACGCTTCTCGAGTGTGTTACCAATGTAGAAGTAGATGCTTTCGCGCTGCTTTTCGATTTCTAACTGTTGTAGCAGGGTGTAGTCATCCAGACTTAAGATGTTGGACTGGAACTATTTGAACTACGGAAGGTAGCGGTGTGGAAAGTGTGTGCTGAACTTCGCCAACCCATCTGTAATCTCATTTTAATTCACAGGATCATCAAGCTCAAGTTCTTCTAGTGACGATGGTCGTGAAAGCCTCGCCCGAAAAGAAGCTTCAGAAATTTGTATTTCTGTCGCATTACCCATCCGTTATGTATTGTTGATTGTGTTTGAAAATCTTTCTTCCCTACTACGATGAGCTACTTTGTTGTTGTTGGAGCCCTTCCTAGAACTCTATTCGACAGCACCTGGGAACTCGTCACAGTCCCAAAGCTTACGTTCGATAGAGTCAACGAGAGACTGGATGTTGTTTAGGTCCCTGCTTTTCATGTAGTCAAAGAACCTAGTGAAGTGCCTGGTCCTCTTGTCGTTGGTGCCCGAGTCTTCGGTAGTATAGTGATATATCTTTCGAACCAACCCAAGAATATCTCGAAGGTTGGCTGCATCCTAATCTAAATCGGTGGTTCCTTCGAATACCCTGAATTTGTTGACTTGCTTCAGCCGTTCCAGAAGTGTGTGCACCATTTCGTCGACTAACCTCAGTTCCTTTGAAAACTATCTTTGGCTCACGTACATCGTCATCCTCTTAGTCTCCAGCTTCTGATCGTCGATCCGGTACAGACAATAGTCGATAAGGTGATTTTTCAGGAAGGACTTGCACTCCATAATATCGTTAAGATCGTATCCGAAACCCGACAGTTTGTGCCCAAACTCGTCGAGTTTCTCTAGAAATTTATCACGGGAGTACTAGATTGAGGAAGTAGCAGTGATGAGCTTGACAAGTATATTTTTTAAGGCCCGGTATCGAGAGTCTATAGTTTCTGGACGAGGCTGATAAACTAGGAACTTTTCCAAGCTGTAGACCTCAGGCAGGAAGTAGATCTTCTTAGCAAAGCACTCACGCACCAAGTTGTCGTTAGCGTGTTTATAGGTGCTCATGATTTTGCCAATAAAGTCGAAAAGTGGGATTTCTGAGAGCGGCAGCATTTCGGAGAGTGGTATCATTTCGGGTCTGGGCGTGTAGAGGTACTGGTAAAGCATGAATTTGCACTTAGGCATCTTCTTCTTGATCAGCTCCATCAGTTCTGACTTGAGTTTTGCCTCCAGTCGCTCTGACTCCTTAGATTTCTCCGGTTTCAAGTACTCAACCCCGAACCCAAAAATCAGAGTATGCTCATTAGCCTTGTGCGAGAAATACATCGGTCTCATCTCTTCATTGTCCAGATACTTGATGGGGAAGTTTGCCAATATTCCTCCATCTGTGAACTGATGATCCGTCAAATCGATCTCTTTCCTGGTGTGTTCATAGTGAATATGATAACGACCCCACTCGGGCTTCCAGCGCAGAGCCTCAAAGGCAATCGGGAAAGACCCCGAAATCTGCACTGCCTTGCACACTGGTATTTAAGGAGTGGTCTTGTGATTGAAGAAGCGGAGAATCTTGGATTCGAGATCTACAGCCGTGCAGGTGAACTCTATTTCATAAGTCAGATCATAGAACTGCTTCATGTTCAGATTTTCAGCGAGAGTATCTACATGCTCGGAGAGTTTGAAATCGGGTCCGACTTAGATCCTGAGGACTTTGGAGAAGAGTTCGGGGTTTTAGAAGTATTTCTATTGCAGAAATTTCTTGAGGATTGTTAGGGAGATGTCTCGAATGGCATTGCCAGTCATAAGTTTGGCCTCCAATAGCCCGTAGTAGTTCATGAATTTTTTACGCTTCTGCACGGTGCGCGACTTGACGTCTCCCAAACAGCCTTTCTCCTCCTCAACATGATCCACCTCGATGCTGAACATCTCCTTCATGGACTCGTTCTCCCCGCCCATGAACTCCAAAAACTTGTCTACCAACTCATCATCGATCATCTCATTTGCCAAGAGATCGAACAGTTTATTGTTTAGTATACCGTAGTCGTGGAAGAATCTCCGAATGTTCTGCTTGATTTGTGCATACAGCTGTTTCTTCTCTGGCGTTAACTAATCCAGGTGCCGGATAGTTTTGTCCAGTGGGATGCGGTCCATAGACTTGCAGATGGTCACGAGCTCGTCACTCGATGCTCCTGCCGAAATGGCTAAGGAGATGATAGCGCCTGCAGAGCTACCGATGACGCTCTGAACCTTGGATCTCTTGTGGATATCTTTGAGAGCACTGAAGCTACCAATGTAGGCAACTCCTTTGGCACCTCCTCCTTGGAAGGCAAGATGAAAATGGGGTTCTGAAATGGAGAATTCGGGTGAATAGTGGGGATTGGATACCTTGCCTGTACTTTCTACACCGCTGATCTTCGGGTTCGATATAACAGTATTCGAACTAATTGCTGGCGAGGGTCATGACGCCACTGCGCAGGAACTTCTACTTACTCGACTCCTTAAACACCTTTTCGAAGAACTCGTTACAGTCCAGGATGTCGATTATAATCTCCTAGCCGTCTGACGACTTCGACAGATTCACCAGCACCTCATTTTCGTAGCCCAGAGGCCCTTCTTCAGTTTGCAGGAAGTACTGGATAGAGGAACTAGATTTATCTTTAGAGTACTCAAAAAAATACAAGTTAATCCTTTAGAATCTGTCCATTCTGTTCTTTTTCGCAGTCACACAGTAGCAGGGTATGCTGTCTGTTTCACTCGCTACTGTCGTCTGTTCGGCTATATGTACTTTAGGATGCTCAGAGAAGCCAGTCTCTGGGGGAGAAAAGGTCGGTTGAGGAGAAAAGGAGTGTTTTGGGATGGAAACATTTTTGAGTGTTGTGATTTTGAGATCGTAGTCAAGACTGAGCCAGCTGGGCAGGGAGAAAGAGGTGTAAAGTGCTTCGAAATCCTTTTTTATGTTGCTAAAGTCCTTGCCGCGGGTGAGGACAATAGTGAAAACCTTTTTGGTTAAGGGCTCCAGGGGATAAAGGTTCCGGAAGGGAAATCTAAAGAAGTTCTATATATAACCTATTATTGGGCAAGAACTCCTAAAAACTGTATTCGAGATGGACACCCAGTTACCTTTGGAACTCTCTTGTCCTAGTAATCGATAAATAAACTCCAATCGTTTTTTCCGATGCTGATCCTGCCAATCCACCCACACTTTATCTTTTAGTTTAAGTGCCTCCAGGCCAGTTTGTTATCACAAACCTTTATTATTCTAGGGTTTGCATGCTGCCTGCCATTCACATCATTACATCATCACATCATTCCATCATCTGTACTCTATCCCCTCAGCCCTAGCCGATCTCGCGTTCTATGGCCTCCAGGTGTTCCCGAATCCCTTTCAACTTGTTTTGGTATGCTATCTTTTATTTGGTTAGTATTTCGAGCTGCTGCTGTATCCGCATATTCTCTCCCTTTTGATGGTTCAAGTGCCGTCGCCTATGTCAGTTAATATACCACCCTCAATTAAGGTTTCATTACAGTTATTCATGGATCCTCTCGATTTCGTTGACTACGGTTTTCTTGATGTCCACATTCTTTGCCTCGAATACACCCTCGAAAGCTTATTTCCCACTTTTAAGGTTTGATGCTTATCTGCGGTAGATATCGATGTTTTTGGATATGGTATTCAGGAGTTTCTGGGATTGATTATGTATGAATTGATACCTCGAGGTTGGCGAGTCTGAGCTTGAGAGAAATGGGTTGCTGGTTATTCAGGGAGGCGGATGAGAGGGTATCCATAAAGGTGACCCTGGGTGGTTACTATTTGCGGAAGGTGCCTGTGAGGGTGGTATTCATGCAACAGAAGCTCAGGGATACCTTACTAAACGAACTGATTTTTATTAGTTACATAAAATCCGGCAACGCTTTATCCAATAGGATTGGCTGGACTCTATCCTTAACGCTCCCTCCGCCTGTCACTAGATTTATAATTTAATTTTTAAATCGTCCTGATCCCATGAAACAAATCCTCAAGACTTCTTCACCTAGCCATCACCAAACATAGGATCTTGCCCAGTCCATTGTAATTTTCCCTCTCTCATCCACAATGTTTGTGCGTGATTGTTTGCAGCTATCTGTTGTTCTCAGAGTGACAACCGTCGAGGTTCTTGATCAGAAAGCTCGGAAGCTTTGGATAATGCTGGGCAAATACCTTTCTCAACTCCCAGACCACACGAGATCCAAGGAAAACAAACTGACTGTCACACATCAAAGCAAAAACATAACGACTTACCCCCATAAGTAGTTATATCTACCTTATCTTTAGGCTGAAAAAAGAAACCCATTCGATAATCAACTTCCTAGAGCCTGAAGCAGTTCCTGCCCCCAACAGAAAGAACAACAAGCTCAAGACACAACAAAGCATCAACAATAGTCTTTGCACCCTCGTTGATATATCCCATTAATTCAAAAGGCAAGCACCCACCGATAACCAGAGGAGATCAAAGCATAGAGGACTAGGAAGTCCGTAACATTCAGTACATTCGCCCCTCAAGGTTTTAGCAGACGGCAAGGTGCTCCTGCAGAAGAAACTTATGTTTGTGAATAACTTGATAAGCGAGCAAAGGATTAAGCTGCTCTAGTCAAGTTTTAATAAGTCCAAATCCCCGGAGAGGGAACGAAGTCCAGAGTAACACAGGCCATCAATGTAGATCCGCTCGCTGAAATCCCCACAATACAGTACCCTCAAACGATATGGAAGCTATAAGAATGTGAAACCTTCCATTTATTCGCTTTACTAGAGGGAACAAGAAGGAAATGAGGAGAGTATCTCTGGAAAGGAGGCCTCCCGAGTACAGTCCTGCTGGAAACAGTAGACAGACTTATAGTTTTCTTTTCAAAGAGACAGTAACTGGTGCGACAGATGACCACCATTTAGACAGCCAAGAAGAACCACATTCTCTTTGTTGAGTGAAGCAACTTTTTATCGAATTGATATTGATTCCAATGCTTGAAGTGTTTCAGATAATGATAACCTCAACCCAGGCCATGATTTTAAATGTTTTGATATGCGATTAGCGGCGAAGCAGTCCCCACATTAACCTCTGATAGTGTTATGAAGTTCATTCATCGCCTCTTGATTTTGTGAGCCTAATTTAGGATTGGAAAGCCTTCGCAATTCTGCATAAGTCATCTTAAGAATTATGATCTTCATGAAACAGAGGACTGAGGAATATGTATTCTGTTAATTTCGGGTTGCACTTTCGATAATTCAAGCCTATTCTGCAGATTTCTAAGTATGCTGCTTCCTCTGTCTTTCCTCGGCAGCTTCCTCGTGCTCGCGCAGAGTGCCTGTCTCAGCTATTACCAAGGATCCACCTACTTCAATGACTCTCAGATCCTCCAAAACTCCTATTGTGGTATCGTCTAAAGTCATTCATCCCTTTACCTTCCGTAGCCTAAATAATCACCTGGCCTATTTCCGACAACACTATCCAAAACTATCAAACCTACGATAACAAGGCTCAAACTCTGTATCAGAGCCTTCTCGCAAAGTACAAGGGCAAAGGCGACTCTATCGATGTGGACTGTTTGGGCATTGCACGCTTCACTTTCTGTGCCTACGCATTTCCTACGTGCACACCCAATGATCCCCTTACTCACGTCCCTTCCAACGATACCGCTGACAAGCAGTAGAACCCATTTTTAATGATTATTTTTGTTTATTCTGATTAGGATAATGTGCTCGTGGCTTTGCAACCTGTGGAGTGTGAGGTGCCCGTCGCAGAGTGAGTTCTACGATAAAATGTGTTCCGCAAGCGCAGAGGGCGTGTGCTCCTCGACAGGATGGGTGCGAAGTTCCTGGCTTCTACTAATATTGATCCTAATTATATGCTGCATCTGAGTCCCTTGGTAATCAATTCTATTCCACTTCGTACGAACCTCATAGCGATATACTACAATAACTAAACAGATATCATCATCAATAATACATAGCGAGATGCTGCATTCCCTCGAGAAGGACTACAAACTCGGTAAATATACACTCAAGGAGTTCTTGGGAATTGGGGCATAGGGTGCTGTCTGGAAAGCCTAGTCCTAACATGACTACCCCCTTAAATCCTATGCCCTCAAAGTCTGCAGCGGAAAAAATGGGGATGATCTCTATAAGGAGCAATGCAGAATCATGATGTCAGTCAAAGGACAGCCTCACATCCTCCAGATCTAGGAGCATTTCGAAGGTAACAAGCTAGTATCATAATCTTCCTCCAGTCAACGGATTCTGTGTTATCGTCACGGAGTTCTGCAATCACACTGACCTCAAGGCTTACCAAAAGGAGAAAAAAGGCGGGTTCACAGAGGCAGAAGCATACGAGGTTCTTAGACAGATCATGATAGGTCTCTCGAACCTGCACCAGAAAAACATCATCCACAGAGACCTGAAGAAATAGAACATCCTTGTGCTTGAAGTCGACGGAAAAGTAGAATATAAAATTGCTGATTTCGGCGTCAGCAAGGTTATCAACGAAAAAGAGATCTTAAATAGCTTCGTGGGCACATATGAATACATGGCTATAGAAATCATGACTAACGATTCCTACGACAATAGAGTAGACCTGTGGTCCCTCGCAGTCATTTTCTACTCGCTCCGCTACAATTAAATGCCTTTCGAAGGCAAGCATCATATGCTGGCTGATGTCAAGAAGAAGATCAGCAATGGCTTCAAAGTGCCCGTCCGCCTAAATCCTACCGAGACGGAGACTAAGATCTTCGCTAATATATTTACTGACCAAAACAAAAGATGGAACTTCCAAAGACTCGTCGACGAGGTAGACATCCGCTAAAAAATGGTACCCCGAAACAGCATTGCGGAGACCCAACTCATAGCAAATATCCAGAAGTCATACTTATTGCCTAAGGGCAGTACAGCGTTTTCTAAGAAGGAGCAACTTATACAGATGTTCGACTTGGGGGTGCGTTTCGAGTTATCCAAGTTGGATCTGGCTCTGGAGGTCAGAGCCTTTCTTAAGAGTGAGTACGAGGGGAAGCAGCCACAGGAGGAGTACATTAAACTGACCTAAATCGTATTCTACGATCTGTTTTAGAAGTTTCAGCAGAACCTGAGATCGGTTTAAGGCAATCCGATTCAGCAACTGCTGGGCTTCGGCTTCGTTAAAAAGAAATTCTAAGACATGAAGTCTTCAGAGGGAACTTCCAACAATTCACTTTTTGAGTCTAATATCGAGGGTTTGATTCGCACAGAGGAACAGCAAGTGCGTGATCACTTTAGGCGTAGGTTCAGTGGTCAGTTCTAGAAATACAAATACTCAGGCATCCCCTATCGTTTCCCCGAAGACCGGAAACCCGAAACTGTGTAGCTGCTGGTGAAGCATATCCAGACTCATCTAGGCAATGCTAAGCCCAAATCGCGAGAAATCATCAATCTTTTGACCCTCACTGAGGTGCTGCGGAGGCTGGCGAACCTTGATATTTCAGGCTTTTAAAGGTACTTCGGTTACTACATGCAGTGGCAGCAGTACCGGTACGGAAGGTGGGAGTAGAACTTCTACCGGCTGACGGAGTGGTTGAAGAAGGAGCCCCTGTAGATTCTGGCCAGCTTCCTCAGGCTAATGAGAGACCCCAGATGATCATGATTCTAACTGTCAGCATAATTACCATTTATTTAATCTTCCCACAAACTATATTTTTAAAAGCTGAATCCACTTCGATGGAACCCATAGAAACTCTTCACCGCGTGCAAACTCTCAACAACCACATCAAACACTCTCTTCTTTCCTTTAGAACTCCCAAGGCCTCGTCCCACTCTCTAAATACTTACCTCAGCAAGGCTCTCGATCAAATATAGACCTTACAAGACTCATCTCCTCCCTCCAACCACACGGAGGTCAAGAAGGCCAAATCCCTCCTCCATCTCCTCCTTACCGAAAGCTCGAAACAATAAACAATGCAACAACAAAACATACATGGTAAGAGTCCCAGCGAATAAAAGAGCATTCCTCAGGTGTACGCGCAAAGTAGTCCGAATTAGAAAATGTACACTCCCGCATCCCCTCGGGATTGGAAATACTCTCCCCGTCCCTAGGCCTAATAGAACGGTGAGATAGTTAGTCGCAACCAGGAAGTCTATAAGCTGAAGTATCGGAAACTCAAATACGAGTTCTCTCGGCTGTTGAGCATCGCACAGAAAATGGAAAACGAAAATCGACTACTTTCAGAATAATTCACGAATCTAACATCCAAGTATGAGGTTTTGGCCCAAAGGAGCAGCCGATTAGAACAGGAGCTGGAGACGATCATGTTGTCGAACAAACAGATAGCAAGTGCTCTGGATGCCAAGGAAATGGCTCTGCAAGAACTACAGAAGCTGTATAAAGCAGCGATAACCACAGACACGATGGGGACTATCAAGACGGGGAACAAAGTCATGTAAACACAAAGGGCATCCCACGAAAAACTGGTCGAGCAGTTGAAACTAGCATTCGAAGATGAGATATCAAAGCTGAATCTGAAGTTGGAGAAGAAAAAGATGAAGAACCACAAGTTGGAGAGAGAGATAGAAAGGCTGAAGGAACAAGTTGCGGCAACGCTGGAAAGTAGCAGCGGAGACCGTCAAAGACTGCAGAATTTAGAAAAGGATGCGAGAGAGGCGACCTCACTGGCCCATAAAAGAGAAGATGAGGTCTAGAGCCTGAAGAAGGAGTTAGGAAATCTCAAAAGATCAGTGGAGACTTTGAGAGTGTAAAATAGTACATTGCTGTAGAAACTGGATAAAGAGAGAAGAACAACTCTAGGGTTGGAAAAGGAGCTAATGGCGTCCAGGAGAGACAAATAGCAGTTATTCGTCGATCTAGAGCACAAGAAATCCATGCTCTCTTCTTTGGATGAGATCTTGCGAGCAAACGAGGCTCTCAAGACAGAAAATGCTCAGATGAAGGAGTGTTCGGGACACAAGACGAGGCTGGACAAGGAGAGCACAAAGA
Organism: Lepidurus packardi; assembly: GCA_023053545.1. Classification (NCBI taxonomy): domain Eukaryota; kingdom Metazoa; phylum Arthropoda; class Branchiopoda; order Notostraca; family Triopsidae; genus Lepidurus; species Lepidurus packardi. The sequence continues at coordinate 44,574 of JAKZAN010000233.1, forward strand.
TTAGAGTGATCGGGGAAATCCAGGACATGATCAAAGCACATAAAATACACATGAAGGGTTGAAGACTGTTGGTTATTTATGTGCAGTTCTCCTGATCTACGCCTTACAGTATCAATAGGGATGGGAATATTTTTGCTATCATTTGTTCTTAAGACATCTGAACTAGAAGGTCAGCTAAAAGGCAGACAGACTGATTAACGAACAGAGAAGATGGATGAGTTAGGCTTTTTATGTACGAGATCTATCGAAAAATATGCAGGGTGGGCTTAATTCTGGGGTGTTGATTGCGTCATCAGTTTCAGGGACCCAATTAGAAATTATATTTTTTCGGGTTTTCCTATAATCAGCTTGATACATTCGAAAATCATAGATAGGCTACACTTATCTCTTATGCAGTTCCTTACAAAACTACGTTTCGCCAAAAGTGCTGCCCAAGAGCTCGTCTCGAAGCATACTCCCTCGAAGAGCGAAGGCGTCATCGTCGACTACTTCCCCAACTTCGCAAAGGTCACACTCACCAACCCCAAACACCACAACTGTATGAACTTGGAGTTTATAAAAGACTTCCTTGCCGAACTCCCAAAAATTGATAAGACCAAGTGCTTCTGGATATAGGGAGCAGGCAACAAGGCTTTCACCGTGGGTGGTGACATCAAGGCCTTGTATCAAAGTAGGAAGAACAACCCTACATTACTTTCAGACTTCTTCCGCTACGAGAACACTCTAAACTACAAGCTGAGCAAAATGCACTCCAAGCAAGTCTGTCATTGGAATGGATATGTGATGGGTTCGGGAACAGGAATGTCAATGTTCACGCCCTACCGCATAGCCACAGAAAAAACTCTCCTCGCGATGCCTGAAGCTAGAATAGGTTTTTTCACGGATGTGGGAGGCAGTTTCTTTCTTTCACGTATGCGAAACCATCTCGGGTATTATCTGGGGCTGACCGGTTTCAAGCTTGAGGGTGAACAAGTCTACCATGCAGGACTTGCTAACTACTATATTTCCAGCTCGGATATTCCTTAAGTCTACTAGGCTATCAAGTATGAGGTTCCTCACTCGTTGTAAACCTAGGAAGCTATCGAGATGATCCTGAACCGGTACAACAAAGCACCCAAAACGAGGAGTTTTGAAAATGAGGAGGATATCCGGTTTATTTTCAACAGCCATAGTCTAGAGGAAGTGTTCCAGAAACTCCAACAGAACAAGACGCCCTTCTATAAAAAGGTCAAGGAGGCTATTGAATCACAGTGTCCTCTTTCAGTAGCAGTGATATTCAGGACCCTACGCCAGTCACGCTATGGTAACACAAGGGAAAACTACATCATGGACTATGCCCTGACCCAGAGATTCATGAGAACTCCCGACTTCTTTGAAGGTGTGCGCTGTGCGCTAACCGATAAAGGCGATACTCCGCAGTGGACTCACAAGCACTGGTCCGAAGTAACTGAAGAGGAGCTCAAGTAGATGTTTGAGCCTCTTCCTGCTGATTAAGAGCTCAAACTTTGATAAGGGTGTTTAAAAACTGTTCATAATTTTTTATTTAGCGTATGATTGTGTATGGACTATTAGAGTTGTCAACGCCTAGAAAATGTGAATTTAGGCGAGGTAATGCCTGTGCCTGGGAGCCAGAGCTGATCTAAATAAATCAGAATTATCAAAACACTTAAACACCCAGTCCATTCTCAGCATGTTCTGCAAAACCAAATACTAGGCCTTGTTTATCCAGAAAGACTTCGTAGAGGACCAGTTTATTCTGGAGAAGGCTGTCCTGGAAGCAATCGTCAGGCACTGCGCCAAACATAATCACGTCGCAGCCTACGAAAACTGTGCTGATACTTTCCAGAAGCACCGCTATACCTATCGGGACTTCGTTCAGCAGTTTACGGACGCTAGATACAAAGTAATCCACATACACATCTAATGGTCAGAAACTCGAAGACTCCCTCGAGAAAGCATGCTTCCATCACTCTAATCGCCAAGAGTTGGAACTCTGTCTCGACCGTAAGCAATCTGAGTTCTGTGACCAAAACCTGCAAAAGGACCGAGCTTTCATCCAGGACCTGCGCAATGCCAGTATTGAAAGCATCATCGAGCATGAAAAGCCTTGAGTAAAAACAGCGATGGATCTCAACTTGTAAATAGATGGCGTGGGCGTTCAACATGCCGACCATAAATCTTAGAAACTCTATACTTTGTCAAAGATGCGGGAGTATTTTATTAAGGAAACACGATTATAGGGTAGTAGTGATCATAAGAGGGAAGTAGGAATAGTGGGATGGAGTAAGTCGCTTTCATCTGATGGTCAGGGGTTTGTACGGTTCGTCGTCGAAGGTGAGTTTCCTTCTTACCTCATTGAGCAGTGGCGCGGGGATTTGCTTGTGCGGTTTCTTCTTGACGATGCCGTGGTCTAGGAAGGGCTCTGCGGTCTCGACTGGCATTCTTCGCTTCTTTTCTGGAGTACGAAAAGAGGAGCTGTTTGGATTGGTGCTATCTTTACTATGGATGGTATTCATGAGTTGGGATGAGGCGTATGTACTGAGACAGCAAAGCAGTGTGTATTTATATTTTTATTATTATTTATTATTGTAACACTCGTTCTATATCCCTCAGACTCCCGTCAATTTGGGCGCACCAATTAGCATAATCTGCTGCAACTCCCAAGTGGCACCAGGCTGCACGGGCGACCATGGTTCATTCATCCCCACATCCAGCAGGACTTGGAGTGGGCCAACGCCGGGATCAAGAGCATTGTTGACTCATTTATTGGGAGGGAGGTCAGAAAGGAGTCTGGGGCGAGTCTAGAATAATCCAAGGTCGAAATCCCTCTCTGATTTATGCGATTGAATCGTTGCTTTATTTGTAAGAGGATCTTTGTATAATCATTAAGTACTTCATACGTGTGAAAGGCACAGATATTTATCTTTGAACTGACTCCCCAGCACGATGTTACTCCGAACCCTCTTCTTTATCGCACTTATCCTCTCCCCGGCCATCCATGCCCAGGACACCCCCAAGTCTGAGTCCTATGAATTCACAGCAGAAGTCGCTAGGTAATCTCTCCTTCCTTCTAACTTTACTTCCTAGACTCATGGACATCATTATCAACTCACTCTACACCCAGAAGGAAATCTTCCTCAGGGAAGTCATATCTAACGCCAGTGATGCTCTCGACAAAATCAGGTTCCTGGCTCTGACTGACTCCGACGTTCTTGGCACCACGAAGAATCTAGAAATCCGTATTGACATTAATGAAGAAGAAAAGGTGCTGTCCATCAGAGACACAGGCATTGGAATGACCAAGTCTGAGCTGATCCAGAACTTGGGTACTATCGCCAAGAGCGGTACCACCAACTTCCTTGAGGCCCTCAAGAGTGGCAATATTAATTTGATCGGACAGTTTGGTGTTGGTTTCTACTCCATATTCCTTGCCGGCTCTAAGGTCGAAGTGGTCTCGAAGAACAACAACGACGATCAATACATCTGGGTGTCTGATGCCAGCTCTTTCAAGATTTACAAGGATCCCAACGGGAATACTCTTGGTAGAGGTACTGAAGTCCGCATCCATCTGAAGGAAGACGCTCTGGACTTCTTAAAGCACAAGCGAGTTAGCAAGCTGGTGAAGAAATACTCCGAGTTCATCGATTTCCCCATCTACCTCAACAATAAGAAGGAGGTTGAAGAAGAACTGCCTGTCGACAGCAATAACGAAGGAGATGAGGATGTAGAGGTCACTGAGAAGAAAACTGAAAATACCAAAGTTAAGAAGACTGTCTACGAGTGGGAAAGACTCAACACCAACAAGGCCGTCTGGCTTCGCGATAGAAATGACATCGATGATGAAGAATATATCGACTTCTATAAGAGCATTTCGCACCAGTCAAACCCTCCTCTGAACTGGATCCACTTCAAGGCCGAAGGCTAAATTGGCTTCAACTCCATCCTTTACATCCCCAACAGACTACCTTTCGACTACTACCAGACTTACAACAACAGAAAGAATGACCTGAAACTCTACGTTCGCAGAGTGCTCGTCACATAAAATAAACTTGATATGCTTCCAAAGTATCTATCCTTCGTTCAGGGTGTGGTTGATTCTGACGAGTTACCTCTTAATGTCAACAGAGAAACTCTCCAACAGTCTAAGACCTTCAAGCTCATTAACCAGAAAGTGACTAAGCGAGTGTTGGATATGGTGAGCGAAATATCGAAGTGGGATTATGTTGAAGACGAAGAAGACGAAGAAGACTTTGATGAAGATGAAGACGCTGTCCAGCTCACTGAAGAGTAAAAGCAGAAGAAGCGTGAAGAGGCTAGGGCCAGCGCACTGGAAGAAAATAAGCGCAAGTATGACCGTTTCTATGGTGAATTCGGCAAGTCCCTCAAACTCGGAGTCATCGAAGATTCTACTAATAGAAAGAAGCTTGCCTCTCTGACTCGATGGCATACTACTCACAACACTTCTGAGCTGACTTCTCTTGACGATTACATCTCTCGAATGAAAAAGACCCAAGATCAGATCTATTACTTTAGCGGTGAAGACAGAAAGGTCCTCGAGAAATCGCCTTTAGTCAAGGGTCTCGTCCGCAAAGGCTATGAAGTGTTGTTGTGTGACGATCCGATCGACTAGTACGTCTTCAACACTCTTAATAGCTACGAAGACAAAAATGTTGTGAATGTCGGCAAAGGCAATTTTAAGCTTCCCGAAGATGATGAGACTGAGCGCAAAAAGCAGAAGGTGCTGACTGATATGTTCAACCCCTATATTGAATACGCCAAGAAACTACTATTCGAGAAAGTCAACTCTGTGATTCTATCGAACAGACTGACCTCTGAGCCTTGTGTGGTCGTCGCTGATAGCTATGGACAGTCCTCGTTCATGGAGAAGATCCAGAAATCGCAGATGTTCGTCACTGAGGGTAGCAACCCCCAGTCCGCCATGAAGAAGATCTTGGAAATAAACCCTAATCACCGCATCAACCAAATCATCCTGGAAAGAATCAAGGTAAATACCAATTCTAAATAACCCTAAATTATCATTATTGCTCTATAGAACAATAGCACTGACTCCAAGACCGAGTAGATGATCTAGATCCTGTACGAGAGCGCTGCTCTGGCTTCGGGATTCGCACTGGCTGATACCAATGACTTTGCCAATAAGTTCTACAAAGTGTATTCGGAAGCTCTGGGAGTTCTGAACCTGAAGCGTAACGAAGACCTCGGGGTGGACACCAATGTTGAGCTGGACGAGAAGGACTACGAGGGAGACAACGAGGAGGTGATGAGGATTAATCCCTCTGAGATGACGATCGGCGGTGGTGAGGAAGACGAATGATTGCTCCATTAGAATATAATGATATACGTAAATTATTCTTTGTATGAAAAATGATGGTTTTGGCTCGGAAGATCGTTAAGGTCATTTCATTTTTCGAGCCATTTATTATAGATCAGTCCCAGTACCTACATATGCAAAGTAACCAGACCCACTTCCAAAAGGGCATCGTCCGAGAGAACAGCCGCGGGGAGAGGGAGATACTCATACCCGTCCAGAGAGTAGGTCGCAGTCTCTAGCACTCCCCCATCCGAGCCAGTGGAGATTCCCAAGAGTTCAACGAGTATCGTACCAAGGACAAGCACTCTACTGTCAGGCATCAGGAGCGATCTGCGGAATTTCATGAAAATTCCTTCAGGGATGAAGAGGAAGACGTAGCCTTGGAGTTGGAACTGAGGAAATACAAAGTAAGTGTTATCCCTCACCTAAAGTTAACGCTACTGTCGAGCGATCGGCACATTTTTGTCATGAAGTTAGGCTAGATGCAAACACCTAGAGAGCCATCTGGAGAAGCTGGATCAGTTCAGTTCCCTGTACAACAGCCTGCAGCTGGAGTTTGACAAAAACGACAGGACTCTTAAACTCCGCATCTCAGAACTGGAGCAAGATGCCAGTCTCAAATAAGAAGAGCTACAACATTTTGAGATTCATCTGAAAAAACGCAAGCAGGAACAACAGGATATGATACGGAGACATGCGCAGTAACAATCCGCAAAGGACTAGTTGATTGAAGAGATTTCAAACAAAGCAGCAAGGCTCGAGCATGAAGAAACCCGGCGCAAGAAGCAGCACGATTCTCAGCTGCATTAACTCAAGGACCGAATAGGGGAGTTAGAGGCCGAACTCAGAGTCTCGAGCGAGCAGAAAGACAAATGCAAACGAGAACTGCAGTCCCTAAAAAATAAGTATTCAGAACTGGAGTATCGGAATGCCAACAGTACGAACTTGGAGGAAGAGACGAGCAGGTTCAAAAGAGAACTCAGGCAGCGAGACGAGGATATCCAAGAACTAAGAAGATAACTTTATAGAAAGTAGGAGGAAATCGCCATGCTGCGATAGAGTTTCTCTTCGGCTTCCAAAAGAGAAGGCCGTGAAAAAGGCATGGAAGGGGAAACGCGGGCACTCCTCGAGGAACGCAAGCACCTCGTCGCCCAACTCCAGGAGGCTGTGCACAGACTGGAAAAAGCCTAAGAGGAAAATCTCGAGTACCGCAACGATAACACACAACTTTACGCTCTTATTGAAAAGAAAGAAAATGACTTAGATAAAATAGGAGAGACTGTACAGGAACTGAAGAATAGACTGAGGGTCAAGGAGGTACGAGAGGTGGCAGAAGAGGAAGAAGAAAAAGAGTATAACCAGATGCTGGGCGAACTGCGCCAAGAACTTGAGTCCAAGTTTGTGAATCAGAGACAGTTCATCGAGGAGCAGGCTGCCCGTAAGCTCGAAGAACTCAAGACTGCTCATATGAGAGAGCTAGAGGTTAAAGCAGAACAGCACAAGACTGAGCGTAGATAGCTTGAGGCTCAACTGATTGAGAAGTCAAAACACATCAAGGATTTGGAGGCAGAGGCTCTCAATACGCAGAAACAAAGAGAGAAGAAATAAGGACATGCAACTATCTCTCAGGAAAACTATACTGAATTTATTAAGAAGTATTCGGTACGGGAGGCTGAGCATGAAAAACTCAAGTTGGTATGCTCCCAACAAACAGCTGAGATAATAGAATCGAAACTGCTCCTATAGCAGCTCAGTAGCCAGTCCACGGCGAAGTGTACATACCAATAGAGAACAATAGTGATGCTGGAGGAGAAAGTAGCCAAACTGACGCGTAAGCTGCAGCAATACGATTAGAGGAATTTGCGTGAGGATGAGCGGGCACTATATGAGGCTAAAATCGGGTCAAAAAATGAGCTGATCGAACTTCTGGGAGTTAAAATACGAAATATGGAACAATAAATTTATAAGAGCCAAGGAGCAGGAAAGTATCCAGGCGGACGGGAGAGGAATCGGTACTGAACTCCCAAGTAGAGCTCAGGATTTGGGATAGAATGGAGAAGGTCGGAAAGTACACACATAGTCTAGAATTGGTTGATTTAAACGGGTACTGTTTGTGGATGGAACATGATTAATAAAAGCATTTCATGCAGATGGTATGAACTCATGGGTTGGACCGCAGGAGATTCTGAGGCACATGCGCTCAAACACGGGATTGGTGTCGTATTTTCAGTTATTTGGGTCCGGGACAACCTGACTTCGGTCCAAGTCCAACGCCCGATATTGTTTTGTTCTGGTCTCCAGTTATTTCGATATCTATAATTCCATCGCTCCACATTCCAGTTAAACCTTTCCAAGACAGAATATAAGAACAATCCCAAAACACCTATTCAAGAAAATGATGGAAACCGAAGCCTCCCAGCAGGTCGAGGATCATGTCCTCCGAAAGTATCGTCTCCTCGAAAAGGTTGGAAGCGGTTCATATGGTCACGTCTGGAAGGCCGAGTGCCTCGCTACACACCAAGTCTTCGCACTCAAAAAAATATACAAGGCTTTCAGGAACGCCAAAGATGCACAACGAACCTACCGTGAAATATCTATCCTCATAAAACTGTCTCCATCCAAGTGCATCGTGAAGCTGCGGGAGGCCATCCCATCCTACTCTTAAGAAGACCTGTACCTAGTATTCGATTATATGGACTGCGACCTATACTCTGTTATCCAGGGCCGCGAAAGTATTCTGAACTCCACCCACTACAAATATATCGTGTACCAGATGGCTTATGGGATGCGTGCACTCCACCACGCCCAGGTGCTGCACCGGGATATCAAACCAGCTAATGTGCTAATAAACTCGGACTGCAGCATCTACCTATGCGATTTTGGGCTGTCCCGATTTCTGAAACCCCACCGCAGCAAAAGTGACAACCTCAGCTAAAACTGTGCTACCCACACAAATAATAACCAAAATGACTCATTGCTAGAGGGTGAGGTCTTTGCGTTTGAAGACAACGAAGTAGAGAACCCTGTAGTAATGACAGAGTTCGTTTCTACTCGTTGGTATCGCTCGCCTGAGATTCTCTTTGGGAGTAAAACGTACGGCAAGCCTAGTGATGTCTGGAGTCTGGGATGCGTGATAGCAGAACTCCTCACAGGTAAACCCATTTTTGGGACCGAGGACCTGCTTGAACAGATTGATAAAATTCTGAGCTTTACGGGTGCTCCCAGGCCTGAAGATTTAGAAGCTTTAGAAGGATCCAATATTCCAAATCTAAAGAAATATGGCAGTGGCGAGAAAACCAGACAGCACACATTAGCTTCCATCGAGGATCGTCAAGCAGCAGACTTGGTGTGCAGGCTGCTCGTCCTGAATCCCCGGAACAGGCTCACGGCTGATCAGATCCTCAGACACCCCTACTTGAAATAGTTCTGGCAATTCCTACCCGAAGAAGAGGAAATCAAAGATGTCGAATGTGATATCAATGACAGTGTACAGCTGGGTGCCTCGGAATATAGGAAACTCGTTGACAGCATGGTTATGTAGAAGTACCCGGAGAACGTGTTATCTGCGCCACACAAAAAGTTGGTATTTCGCATGAAGGATTGGAAGAAAGAAAATCTCGACAGATCCAGCCACCACGAAAGACTTAACTCTTCCCTCATGCAAAAGGCATCTGCAGATATGAGTGTGTACACCCGACTTGTAAAAGCACCCAAGATCAACCTCAATAAGTCTCCAGATGCTTCCCACAACAGCCTCAAGGAAAACTCACCACATAAATAAGCACGGATCAGGCTATATGCCAAATAGCCTCAGGAGCAGCGGGACTGGAGCAAATCGAGCGACCAAAATGTATTTTTGTCTACAGCAGGGTGGACTGGGCCTAACAGCCCCAAATAAGTTAAATACGATACGATCAAGAAGGCAAAACCAAGAGAAATTGTGACGAGGAAGCATCAGGAGTCTATAGATGCGTCATGCGAAGAACTCCCAATACAGAGGAACAACACAAGGCCCATCAGAAGATACCTCAAGAGAAAGTAGCAGAAGGAGAGTCTGTTGGAGGAAAAGGAGAACTTTAACAACAGTGTGTACTCCAAGAGCAGGGATAATTCCAACAATAGATCAATCGCGTCTTTCCACAAGAGTCCCTACCAAGAACATGTCAACAGAAGTCTCATCCGCAGCATCGACAAACACACTAAAAGCAGTGCCATTGTCCATGTTCCGCCCATCATCTCTAAAGCAAAGAACTAGAGTTCTCTTCACAAGTCCTCCCTTCACTCGCAGAGCACAAAGTATATGGGTAATAAGGGGGTCATAGTGAACAGACAGCTCCTCAAGGAGTACCAAGATAGTGCAGTTGCCAAAGAAGGCGGAGGAAGGGTGCTTAAGAAGGGCCGATTGAATAAGAACATGTGGTAAAGACCGGCCGGCTTCAAAAACACCAGCACTCACAACAACCAGCCCTGAATATTATGTCAATATCTGTTCAATTTTCCATAGAGTCCCACTAACTTTTAAGCCAAAATTATAATGTTGCTTTGCATGCGAACTTATGTGTTAATAGAGTATGGGACAAATCATGTGCTGTGCATAGTTATTACCATCGGTCCAGTTGTGGAGCCATCGTCTTCAGTAGGCTTGGCCACTAAACTTCTTGTCTTTTTCTCGCTCTAGTAGCAGATTTTTCAGCAGTTCCTTCAGATCCTCGAGCTAGTCCTTCAGACGCTTGTTTTCTTCATCTAAACAATCCATGTCTTCCTGACTTTTCTCCGACCCTTCATCATCGCTCCTCTCATCGATGACTCTAATTCTTTCTTCGTATTACGTACTCTTCTTCTTCTACTCCTCCAGCTCACACTACAACTCGCCGATATACGCTCCCAGGTTGCTCAGCTACGCGAGCAGACTCTTTTACCGCGCCTTGTACTGTGACACTGTCTGATTCAGACTCACGATCTCGTTCTTTTGTCTCTCCAACTGCCGCTGCATGACATTCTGCAGTTGCTGGTGCACACTTTTACTGTTCATTCCCACATCTTCAGGTTTTATAAAGTACTCTTCTTTCTCTGCAACCCTTGGGCCATCCTTTGCTATCGATTTTTTCGAGTTGCTATCATACCGGATCGGTGTCGCAGCTCCTTTTTTCTCCTTGTCCTTAGAAAAACAGTGGCTGTTCGCATCTGGCATGCATGTGGGCTTGGTAGAGGATGCGATTGAGACATATTTCTTCTTGACGTTAAGCTCGGAGGACACTTTGGGTATACTCAAGTTCTCGGAGGCATTCTAATCGGTATGCAAATAAGCTCCGAACGATCTTCTGCGTTTAGAAGCCTAAAAGGAGGAATCGTGAGTGCTGGGTGATATATCTGTTGGAAGGTGATGAGTGAGTTGATAGTTTCGGGGTCTATTGGGGCGTTTGGCATCGTGGTTTAGCGGGATATTGGCTGGGTTATAGTTTTCTTTGAGGAGGTTGGACTTGGATCTGCTAAAAGTGGCAGTGATTAGGGGGTCCTGGTAGAAAGAGGAGTGGTCGGAATGCTGGGTGCGGCACTGGGTTTCGTGCTTCTTCTTCATGTAGAACATCAATGGTTTTATTGTTAACAGCTGGATTTTATAATTTTAACCTGGCTGTTAATCTGAGTCGGGTCCAACACAACAGCGGCATTGAGCCTATAGTCGGACTGCTATATCTTATGTGATGATATAGTTTCGGCAATGCACTAATTAGAAGACAATGAGTATGCTGAAGATATGGTCTGGTAGGCTAGCCTCGGTCGGTAGCTCTAGCAGGAGACTATTCTTGTTATAGATGGTGCGTGATATAAAAGAGGGAGGGGCTGGTCATTAGTAGAGCAATAATCGAATAATCGAATTCCATCGCTAATATACATGGATTGGTTTTTACACTTCATTTTTCTCTTGTCTTCGCATTTTCTGCTTTTATTTAGTTAGAATCCCAGCTATGGACAACATCAAGAAGAGAACCCCGAAAAGCTACCCTCCCAAGCATCCACACTCGGGTTCCCAGCCCGTCCTCCTCCAGGAGCCCAGACGCACCCAGCTCCACAAATAAAACCCTGAGCCCTTCCTCAATCCACATACCCCGCTCAGAAAAAGTCCCACGAACCTCCCCCGATAATCACTCACCACGGTCAAAGCCAAACCTAAGCAGACAACTTCAGTGCACAAAGCCCTGAAGGGTCTATAGGTGTCGTATTCTCATTCTGGTACGTAGCATCGCCATTTACAGAGTTTGTTTCCATTCGTGACTGAGTATAGAGAAATAAAGAAGTTAGTGTGTGGGGTGGCCGAAAAAATCATCAGCTAAATGTTTCTACAGAACATCTTCGGCTGAGAAGATTCACAAGCAGGTCACCAAAAAGAAGAAGCCGTTCGGCCAGGATAAGCCTAGCAAGCTGCCTGCGGAGGACATCAGCCAGTTTTCCGACACCGACGATTCTGGATTCGAGGAATACTTCCTCTTCGAAAACCGGATCATACCCATCATCAACAGCGACTAAAAACGAGTCGTCAATCGCTATTTTCACTCAACTGCTTCCACCCACGAGAAGACTATATGGAAAAGTACTCAGATCGACTTCATTCCTAAATAGCAGCGCGACCAGGAAGTCATGACCGAACCTCCTGCTTCCAAGTCTGACTTCGCTTTCCAGGTTGAACTTAAACCACCTACTACAGTGCAGGAGACCATGACTGATGTGCCTGAGGCTGTCCCCGAGAAAAAGCAGCCAGTACAAGTTCCTGTGGCTCCTGCGCGCGTTTAGGAGATGAAGTTTGACGAGTTTCTGAACAAGCTTGAGTTTCTGTATTTGCCTGAATAAAGACATTTCAACGAACTAAGTGAGATTTAAAAGTGCCACTACAAGGATTTGTTCACGGCTCTCGCGGAAAGGCTAAACCCTCACAAGGCTGGTGAGGAGCAGGACGAAATTAAGGAATAGGAGTAGAAGACGGGAAAAGACATCGAACTGAACAGCTACGAACACGGTGGGTTCATCCTTCACCAGATCAACCAGCAGGTCGCTGAGGAGATCCAGGAGCGGATCGCCCAGCAGATGAGCTGCATCGAGGCGAACACCGAACGGGGCATACCGACCAACTTGCTGTCGATCCTGTCCTACCTGTCGAACCTCTTCTGCTTCATCGAACGTACTTGCCCTCATCCACAAATGTTGTATATTTACGCGTGTAGTGCAATACAAGGAAGAACTGCTGAAAGGAATCAACAGTCCCTACGGCTTCTACAACAACTAGCGTTTCTACATGATCAGCCACGGGCAGGCGCCTTACAAAGTCGAGAAAGTGCTTTCGGACGAAGTCTTCAACTAGTTCCAGAAATAATTCGTAAGGAATTCCCATCTTTAACTTCTCTCTTCTTTATGCTTTCTTCTGTGCTTGTTTCAGTTCAACATCGACGACTAATAGCCAATGTTAATGAAGTCTCTGGAGTACCACAATAAAGTGCTATTCGACGTACTCAATGAAGAACTCAATACCTTTAGGCCATTCTTCTCTTGTAACGGTGAACCCTACTTCTGGTTCACGCCTGGCAAAATCACATTCTTCTCTATCGGCTAGGACGATGTCGAACTCGTCCTTGAAAAGGCTAAAGTCAAAATTCTGGAGTCTGCTAGTTACCTGTGCGGCATACATAGTTCCTTCAACACCAAAATCCATCCTTCAGAGACTCGTTTCAAGAACAATAAACTTGTAACGGAGCCCATAGAAAATATAGTACTTCGGGATGTGCGAGAAGAGCGGGAGCGCAAGCTGCTATTCGGATAGATTCGGCAGGTGGACGAGTCGGTGTAAGTCTAGGACGAACGGACACGGATGGCGTTGGAGCTTAGCGAGCTGGTAATGCAGAAGATGCTGAGCGAGGCGAGCCGCGAGATACTGGACCTGGGAAACCGAGAGTGTTGAGTGGTCGGATCTAAACACTTCTGATCTAAAATCTGTAATTTCGTTTGTCTTTAATATTGGGCGTACTGTGAATACTTGGTTGAGAGTGGAACTGGGTTTTGGTGGAGTCTGCTGGATTAAACCCTGAGGTTGTTAGAAACCACGACGGGTTTAGTGATATTTTAATCATTTGTCTAACAAGTAACTATATGCTCGACAACCAGCAGTTTGAACAATTACTCAATAAGCTCGAAAGGCTCCAGAAGGAAAGGCAGCGCGAGGACGAGGTTCTCCAGGAACACTCCCAGGAAAGAGACCTTCCCCAAAACATCAAAAAGAACCCCTCGGGCAAGCAGATGCGCCAGTTTCACTCAGGCAGGGCTCATAACAATCCAACTACCCAACAGGCAGTTAATGCTGGCTACGTCTACCCTACCCATATCAGCAAATACTAAGTCCTGACCACTCTCGGAGCAGGAACATTCGGCCGGGTCAAACAGGTTATTGCGCCCAATAAGGAGATCCTAGCCTTGAAACAAATTTCGAAATCCCACATCATCAACCTCAAGCAGGTTGATCATATAAAACTCGAGAAGCGTATCCTATCCTAGCTTCACCACCCCTTCATATACGAACTCAAGACTGCCTTCCAGGATGATCTGTTCATCTACATGATCTTCTAGTACTGCAGCGGAGGAGAGCTTTTTAACAGACTTCGAAAAGATGGACGCTTCAGTAACGACATCACTATGTTCTATACCTGCGAGATCTTGCTCGCTCTTTGCTATATGCACGATAAGAACATTGTCTACAGGGACCTGAAACCTGAGAATCTCCTCATAGATAAGGACGGCCATGTCAAAATTGCTGATTTTGGATTCGCTAAGAAGCTCTACAACGAACGTACCTTTACGCTCTGTGGGACACCCGAATACCTTGCCCCGTAAATAATTTTGGGTTCCAAGGAAGGCTACGGTAAAAGCTGCGACTGGTGGGCATTAGGGGTGCTGGTGTACGAGCTGCTGACAGGACACCCTCCTTTCTACGACATGAAGCCTCTGGGGATCTACCAGAAGATACTGAAGGGGATAATATAGTTCCCTGGGTTTTTGTCAGTGAGGTCGAAGGATTTGATCCGGAAGCTGTTGAACCCTGAAATCAAGTTCAGACTGGGCGTTGCAGACGTAACATTTTCAAATAGCTAAAATTGACAACCGAATTAATTATAGAATGGACAATCGATTCGAGAACACAAGTGGTTCAGAGGGGTCGACTGGGAAAGTGTGTACAATCGGAAAATTCCAGCGCCATGGGTGCCGGTGTTGAGGAGCGAGGCTGACGCCAGCTGGTTCGACAAGATCCCCGAAACGCCCAAGAACATGTACGATGAGATCACAGACGAACAGCAGAAGCTGTTTAAAGATTTCTGAAGTGGCTTAGGAATTTGGGGAAGGGCGAGTGGTATGATCTATTGGAGAAATTGGGGGGTGTGTGGCGGCGCCCCTGATTTCTGAGTTCACCTATGCCTGCGTGTTATCTATCCCTTTTGCTTTATAATTTGGATATGAGATTTCTTCTATCAGACGTAGGCGATAGTTCTTCTGCAATAAAATCTTCTGACGACTTCTAATCATCTAATATACACGCACCAGTCACCATTAAATGATCTGTCTTTCCAAAAGAACAATATTTAGAAGATTATTAAACTTAATATCATTATCCCCCATGTCCCTCAACACCACTAACATCTTCACTGCCACCAAGCTTCTCGTCTCCTTCCTCAAAGCACTCTCCGACGCTGAGACTGCCCTTGAAAACATCCGTCTTCAGCTTTACCTCGAAAAGCACTTCTCTCTCGTCGGAGCCTTCGAGCTGCTCGATACCCATCGCAAGTCCTTTATCACCAAGGGCGATATTCTGCTTTTCATGACTGCCCAAGGCACCTTCCTTTCTGATGCTGAAGTCGAGATTATCTTCGAACATCTCATGGCTCCTTCCACCATCCCATAGAAGACTGGGCGAACGATGATCAAACTAGAAGATCTGATGTCGACCATCTTGAGCTCAAAGGAAGCGATCATCAGAGACATCATGAATAGGAATCCTGACGCTATGAGCGCAAATCTCTTTGCTCGCGAGTCTGTGACTAGAATGCTTGTCAGCTTCTTCAAACAGATTCTGACCAATACTCGAGAAGTGGAGGCTGCCAAGACACCCCTTCAATACTATCCCAAGGACCAGCTGTTCAGTCTGTTGGATGTCGATTCGAAGGGAAGAATAGATTACGGGTCTATCAGATCATTCTTCAGACTGAGTGCGGCTGCGACTGGCATCCACGACGAAAACGATGAAATCACCAATGGAGTTCACCAGTACCTTATCAAGGCCTCGATGCCTTTGCCCCTTATATATTCTACCTTCATCAAACTGGTTACTGGTCCTATTGTGCAACAGGAGGACGATCCCTTTAACAGTCTGAAGGATGAATACGATGCCAAATGGGACGAGAACAGCAAAAGAAGGGAGGAACTACTCGAAAACCAGAGGATGAGAAATCAGCTCGTGGCACAGCTTATCAACAGAAACCGATCCATTGAGGAAAAGGTTCTAGCAAGGAGCTAAACATCAGGCAAAGATCTCACCCTTTCCAGAGCAGAGAGTACTACGTCTAAGTCAAAGCTAGAAAAGAAGTCTCCAAGCACAGACAAGGAAGAAGTACTCAAGGCCAGTAAGTTTAAGCCGAATGAGACCGAGAGGGAGTTCTATCTCAACAGGGCTAAAGAAATCATTGCCACTGAAAGTAGCAACAACGAGTTGGCTACTTTGAAAAAATTGTTGGAAAACACGACACAGGACTTGCTGGATGAGCGACACAAGAGAATGTAGCTGGAAGATACACTTCTTAGTTATAAGTCAAGAGTCGAGGCTTTGGAAAATAAGCTCGACAGATTGGCTCTGAAGGAACTGGAAAACTCAGCAGTCAAGATGAATCTGTACAAGAGTGACAGGAACAACTGGTCTGTTCAGAAACTGAGCCAGGTGCTGCAGGAGCAAACCATGGAGCAAACAGCGAGCACTTTGGCCCGAAAGCGCAGCATGGAAGGGTTGAAGACTCCGTCAAACTACCGGATCAACTACTGCAGAGACACTCCTTCAACCAATCTGTACGCGAATACAGTGATGAACAGATCAAGGGAGATCACACGTGAATTCGAAAATCTGAAGCTGAAGATCAATGCGCGTGGAGTTCGATGATGTTTGGCACAACCGAAAATGACTTTTGACGAAACACTCATTATTCTTCAGCATTTAAGCTTTAACGATAACGATGGGAATGCATAATATTTATTCACTGCGCAGGGTTTCTGGCGTTGGACCGGAAAGTGTTGAGAACTGGGTTTCGGTCTCTTTGTTACCGTCTGATTCGTTTGGAGTACTACTAACGTTTGCGTTCCAATAGGTTTCCATAGTCCTGTTGGACGAGTCCTGCAACTCGCTGCCTCAGCACACTGTATTTTGTAGCCTGCATCGTCATCTGTAGTTCGGCTTGCCACAGAGCCCCATCAGGGTCATGTTTGCCTTTGAGGATCTCCTGTTCTTCTTGCCAGTTATATATAGTGGGGTATAGATAGTCGAATAGATGATTCCTTTGGTACTCCTCGACCAAATCATCGACATTCTTCTTGGATTTCCTGCAGATTGAAGGGCAGGCCGTGAGCACGAACCCTCTCTACAGCAAAGTCACTGCAAGCCGCTCGCTTACTCGCCATTCTCGCTGGAAAGCCAGTTCTGAAACCATATCACACAGCAACTACACCTCCAATTTCTCCGATTAAAACACTTTTACAATCCTAACCGGCATTGAAAAGGCATCTTTTTTGCGGTCAGGAGCTTTGTTTTCCGTCAGATGCAAACCCTCTTCTAGCTGCTGCACTCTAGCATTGGCATTTATTACGCACACATCCCCTTCCCGCAGAATTTTACTAGTAATTGTTGTTTAGTAAGCCTACCTCAACTCCTCAGCAATCTTGTTATCTGCTTGTAGGCGCAAGTTGAGTCCAAGTAGCTTCTAGGGTGTATAATTGATCAATGGGTGCATTTCATTCTTGTTGTAACCACGGAGGCATTTCTTGAGGGATAAAACCAAGTAACTACTGCCCATTAAAGGGGTCGTTTTTAGTTCAGAGAGGGCTTAAGTGTGTATTTTCTGGCTGGTAGACTCGATGGTCCCCCGAACCAAAGGATCTTCATGGGTATCCTCTCTCCACAACCCGACAGATCGGTGTAGGGAGAAAAAGGACTCGAACTCCTTCGAAGTGAGGTGTCCCTCTAAATTCTTTGAGAAGAGAACCTTTTGCGGCAAAAATTGATCTGAGAATATCTTCTTAAGAAGATTAGTAGCAGACTCAGGAGACATACCGGTGCAGAAATCTACCCACGAGAACCTCGAGAAGACATCCATCGCGCAGATCATGTGGGTATATTTGCTGGCAGATTTCAAAACAGGATCTAACTCCACATATTTTAGATACAGGAATTCTCTCGGCTTCAGAGCCAAGGCATTCAGCTCTTTGAGAGCAGTCGTCATCAGGGCAGTCTTTTTGAATTTGCACCCAGAGCAGTTGTCGATAACCTCGTTGACGACTGTCTCCATGTTATGCCATCGAAACTTATACTGCTTAAGTTTTGCGAAGATATGGCCGTGTCTGCCATGGTTTTCAGCGTGGATTTTGGTGATGATATCGCGCCTGAACCTTCTGGTGGGGATAATATCTCCGTTGGAGTAGCTGAGAAATCTGGTGCCGTTGTACTATTCGATCAGATATTTGTTGCTCTTCGATCTGAAATACCTCTTCTGCTTACCTTCAGTACTAGGCTTGATTCTGGGGTTGTTGGGCTCCTGTTTCTTCCTCTCCCAGTAGTTTTTCTGGATCTTCTACGGAATACTCTTCTCAAAATCGGGATGGTATTTGCCAGTTGTTTTATAGTAGAAGATCCAATGCAGCATCTACTACTCATAGATATCGTTGGACGGCACTGGGAAATCCTTGGTTTGGTATGCTGCACTGTTTGGGGGGCTGTATCTATCCCTGTAGATGGGCTTCGTAGGTTTTTATTTCTGGGGAGATACATCTTGGCAGTCGCTAAAGACAGAAGACTGATCGTAGCTGGTCTCTTATAAGTAGTAGTAGCTATCGTCAGTCAAGTCGAGACTGCCACTGTCGGAGGTGGGTTATTCGAGTGTGCTTTTGTCGGCGGCAGAAGACATGACAACTCAAATAGTCTTTTATTTTTGAAAACTACGAATCAGTAGTCCGTTGAAAGTAACACTCACTATTTTAAAGTTTCGCTTTACAAAATATGAATAATCGCCATGGGTTATTTCACCGATAGCCGGATGCCAATTCAACATGGCCCCCACAATTCAATTTCTCTCATCTATTTATCACTCTAAAAGTACTTCCCACTTCGACCCCGAGAACTTCAGCAGGCGTCTCTTATGCTCCAGGCAATCAGAAGACTCCTCACTCTCAATGTTCTGAAGAGCAAACACTTCCCGCTTGTACACCAGCGGAACGTTGTTCCAGAATCCCTCTGCTGTCGGCAGGTCCAGAGCACCAGTCATCGTCATCGTCATGTTTGTCTTGTCGGTCACATCGATTACATATGATGTCCTCACTCCGCTGCCTCCATCGTTTTCGCCAGTGTAGCCACCGAAAACGAAGACTTCGCTATCGTTGATTTCAATGCCTGCACAAGATTCATAGTACACAAAGTGTGGTATGCTCACGATTTTCCATAGTTTGGTAGCTAAGCTATAGATCTCGACGCCCTCTTCTGACAACTTCAGGATAGACTTCGAGGAGCTCAAGAAGATCGACAGATTAGGACCTCCGTACTTGCTGGTTGACTATCTTTCGACTTCTCCGTTACGAGGATTCAACCTTTCCACGATGCGCTCGACGCCTTCCCTGCCGAATCCACCAATGATATAAATAGCTCCGTCACACTCACATAGGGAGTGACTGCTACGCTCGATGACAGTTGTGAAGTTCTCGTTAAAAAGCTGCCTGTCGATTTCAAACTTGGAGACCATTTTGTTTTTTCTGTCTTGAGGAGCTTTGGTATCATTAGCATCCTCCATAGTTCCTCCCGTGAGGATAATTTATCCCGTGCTGGTTAATATGGATTTGTGGAAGTGAGGGACGTTGAATGACATCCGCAAAGCCGTCACCCGATAATCCATCGATGGAATTTGAATCAGATGCAGGTTGGTTGACCCTGACTCGAAGAAGTGCAACAGGGGTTTAGTAGGGCGGTAGGGTTCTCGTATGTTCAGAGCATTGTAGCTGCTGGGTTTAATGCGGGACTCCTGGATGACCGTCCTGGACAGGTTGACAGGATTACCAGGGTAAGGGGGCGGGGCTTTAGAGTTGCCGAGCGAAGCATAACTGGTACTGAAAGGTGAACCAGAGGCCATGCGGTCTACTCTGAGTGTTTCATTGAGAAGTTGTTTAAATTTGTCTGTGATTGTAAAGGTAAGTAGAGAATTTTGTTTACTTTCGTCGAAGGCGATCTAGACTTCAGTACGTTTCCTGCTTGTGTTGTAGTTGTCGAGTTCGGCCATAAAACTATCTTGCAGGCTCGGAGCATCAAGTGAGAACACTTTCCGGATGGTCGGGATCGTCGCAGGCGAATTACTATGCAGGTTGTCATCCAGGGTACCCAATTACTCCAGGATCTTCCGCATGCGAGCGTGGATCGTCTCTAGGTCTTTCAAAAGTACTGCTGTTTCGTTGACCTTGACCTTCACGGTCTCTTCAAGACTGAGGAAGTAGTTCTCGATTGTCTGAATCATGAACATCTTGATTTGAGCGAGTTTTCCGATGGCTATATTCAATACGATAAAGGCTAAAGAGATTACTGTCAGAACAAAGTCTGTCTGCGTTCCTGGGCCCCTCGATGCTGTTCAGTTGCTGCAAGAAGGTATCGGACAGCTTGGATAGTTTCTTGATGCACTTGACTCTTGAATTCTTCACGGCTTCGATCTCCGGGAAGTTTTGGGTGCGTCTATGCTCTTCTAGATGCGGTTCGATACAGTCGGGACACAGAGGTAGCAGGCATTTGATGTTGGTGCAGTAGTTTGTTATCAACTCGGTGTTGTGTTGGGGACATGCCAGACTGAGGGGTTCCAACGGTCGCTGAGTGTCTATTAATGTTTTGGAAGGGGAGTGATTAATGGAGGGTTACTGAACATAGAGACGGAGGACTGGCTAGGGTTGTTGTGATGTTGCGAGACTGAGGTGGCACTGGCCTTGGATATTTTTTTATTGAGGAAGTTCATATCCATGGCACCTTGCATGATCTTGCTATACGAACTGAAGAGATTTGAGAATAAGTATTTCCGAATGTTAAAATTGATCAAATTTAGCCCTTATCTTCTCAAAGGAAATACTCGAGCTGGGAAAAGGAAAGAGAAAAGAATTATATAGATCCCTTTTTATTTCATGAAAACTCACCCATCAACTTGTGTTCCTTTGTTATTGCAGTTCCCCGTCGAAGTCCTCTTCACAATTTGTTTGAAGGGAACAGGTCGCGTGCACGAAGAGGGGGGCCCACGTCCCGAGGCTTCGGAAGTTGCGAAATCATATTGTTTACGTTGTTGTTCAGAGCCCGCGGCCAGCTCCCGAACTTCGCAGGAGGAAGGGGTTGCAGTCCCTGTAGATTGCTGCCTTGTTGTAGACCGAATCCCATCTTATTACCCATATCTAGGTTTTGGTTCCTTGACCCTGCCGCATTCCTGCTGGGATCAATGTTCGTATTGAAGTTATAGAAGTCGTCCTTATCCTTCATTAGACTGGTGGGATGATTGAACAACCGGTTGTTGATGGAGAATAGGTTGCTACCGGGCTTTTCAGGTTTGACTCTATAGGGTTCATGCAAAGGCATCTGGTAGCTAGAAGGCTTGGACATTTCAGTCTTTGATTCTCTTAGCTCAGGCCTTTCCTTGGGCAGGCTGTAGAACTTATCCTTGGTTGATATCATAGGCAGCTTCTTGCGGTTCGCCTTCTCTTCCAACTCCTTCAAGATACTATCGAGGTCCTGGTCGGGAGGACTCGAGTTTCCATTAAGGCTGCCGTGGAAGTGCTGTTTTGTTTCCTGCTTGTGCTCGTATTTGGTCTAGTTCTGGAGTTTGAAGAGCTGCTCGCGGGTGAGTCCAAATTTCTGGTTGGTTTTACGCATGACTTCGTGCTTCATATCCTATTTCTTGGTGTCCAGCGTCTTTCCATTATCGATACTTTCGAAGACTACTTCTGGCTATTTGTTCGCCTCTTTTTCTGGCATCGATTTACAATTCTAGAAGAAAGGGTGTTTCAGAATTCTATTTTGCTTGTCAATCGAATGTGAAGGCTTACTACAAGGCTGTCGGTCTCTTCCGTGACTGGTATTGAAGCATCTGTTCGATCAGGTCGATGGCTTCGGGCGATGCGTCGGGGATCAGATCAGCCAGATTGTGTCCCTTTTCCTGGGGAAAGTAGTAACCCTTTGCGGATCCGAGCTTATACCCTTCGGGCCAGGTATTCTGGTCGGGAGTGCCGAGGATCTTAACGATTTTGTTGAGTTGGTCGGCCTCGTTCAGGCCAGGGAAGAGGGGCGACTGGTTGTAGAGTTCGGTCATGATGCATCCGAGAGCGAAGATATCGACGGGGGAGTTGTAGTTCTTGGAGCGGAGGAGCAATTCAGGGGCACGGTACCTGCACTGGCGTAAAATACGGGTGAATGTTCAAGGGAGTGTTGCACTAGCATGCCAGAGAGTTGTTAGAAATTACCATCGCGTGGATACGTATTCCGTGAAGGGAGGGCGGGATCTGATTTCACGGGCCAACCCGAAGTCGCAGATTTTGACTATGTTATTATAGATGAGCAGGTTTTCGGGCTTCATGTCGCGATGAAAAAAACCATTCTTGTGCATGTAAGCGAGTCCTTCTACTACCTGATACACTATGTTTCTATAAGTGAGTGCGTGAAGGGAAGCGTCCACCCGCTGCAGGGCCTGGCACTCCCCGATACGACGAGCACGCGCAGGCGTGACTCAATGACATATTTAGTTAGGGGAGTAGATACCTTATTTCGTTTTAGGTGAGTTTCTTCTGATTTTATTTGGACTTGGAGTAGAGTTCGTAGATGTTGTAGTCGAGATACTCGAAAACCATGTACAGTTCGTCGTTGACGCGCAGCACCTCCTTCAGCTTGATCACGTTTTTGTGGTTGAGCTTGCGCAGGGACTTGATTTCGCGGAGATCCATGCACTCTTCCCAGGAAGTGTACTTGGCCTTGAACTTCTTGATAGCGACAACTTCGCCGGTCTGGACATTGGTGGCCTTGTATACGGTACCGAAAGCGCCCTCGCCCAGGGTTTTGATGGTCTTGTACTTTTCCATGGGCTGTTGTTTTGCTGGTGTTTTCGGAAGGAGTGGTGTATTTACGATATATATTGAGCAAATAGTTTCTTAACTTGCCTAAATAAAAATAACTGGCCTCCCACATACTGCCCCAACCCTACTCCTACCACGAATGTCCACTCCGACAATCCACCAGCTGCAGAGCCACGCAACCGCCATTTGACCCGAAATCATTGTACATTTGGAGTCGTCAGTACTGACTGCGAAAAACTGAATCGAGTATTAGCATATGGACAGGGATTAGAATTTATGGAGTCTGCCGATTTATTTTAATGAGTGATGCCTGAGAGTAAAGAAACTGATAATTAAGCTTTCGTCGGTTTTATTAATACGATGCTTTCAAGTAATCCATCCCTCGACCCCCACGCACCCTCTACATTTATATTATCATTGATCCATTCAATTTCTTGGCTGCAAAGTGATAGCTCCCGAATATTCACTTAGCCTTTCGTGCTGACGAGTTCTGCCGTTTCTTGGCGCTCGAGCCCCCTCGTTTGGCCTGTTCTTGCAGAGTATCCACCGGGCGCGGGTTCATGCCGTTCTGTGCAGTCGCCACCTATTTGTACAACAAGTTCTCCTCGTTACGCTCCTGCATCATCTCATACCGACTCTTCCCACTTCCGCCTGTAAAATCGAATGTCACTTTCTTTTATTTGCCTTTCATCGCAGGCACAGGACTGAGCTCGTCGAGGATTTCGTTTTAGTGCCGGATATTTAGGGTTGCTAGGAACTTCTTGAGATCAGGCAATTCGATTCTACCTTCTCCTTTGCTATCCATGAGACGGAGGAGACAGCCCAGCTCTTCAGGGGTGAGTACAACATCATTGCGTCTGAGGAAGGCATCGATGTCAGGATGAATAATGCTTTGACCGTCGCGACTCAGGAGGTTAAAGACAGATTCGGCGTGAAAGTCGTAGGAGCTGACGAGAGAAGTTGAGTAATCTTTGAGTCTATGGAGAGGAGGAGATAATTTGGGCGTCCTTACTTAGCATAGCTGCTGATGATCTCGACGAAGAATTTGGATACTATCCATTCGAGTTTGGCGTCAAGCTTCTGGTGTGGCAACGGGATATACACAGGTCTGCGCATTGTTTCGTAGCGCAGCTTCGAGTTCTGATTGGGCAGGATGAAGTCTTGGAATCTATAGCAATACGCATCTTCTATTTGCGAGTCATTACTATCTTAAGCTGATTTTGCCGTCCAGGTTCTCGTCCATCCTCCCGAAGAGGGTTTTCAGGTCTAGGGCAGTGTGGCTGATGTTAGCATCGAGCAGGAAGTCCTACACGTCACGTTGGTCGATGTGTCCCTTGCGCTGGGAGTCGAAGCGGTGGAATAGTGAGGCAGGAGTGAAGTCAGGTTGCTCGCAAAGCATCTGCTTGAGAGTCTCTAGCTTGGCCTCGCACTCAGCGGTGACGACGAGGAGCTGGATGAGTTTTCTGAGAGTGAGTTCGGATTTGACTGCAGACATCTAGATGATTCTATGATTGATATTTCTATGTTAAGTTTATAATTTATTGCAGTCGGTTAGGATAGGGATCTATTCTAACTAATCATCCAACAAGGTATATAAGACTAAAAAGCAGTGTCTAATCGTAGAGTGCTTTCCTCCACACATACTGTCCAGGTCTTTCTTTCGAAATTCATTATGTACAAGATTTCTCATAAAATATTAGGTCACCTATTGCTTTCTCGTCTTCTCAGTAGGGCAGCCGGACTACCATCCTATTACATGGTTTTGGCTCAAACCATGTTGATTTTGGGGGCATTATCTCCTGCTCGTCAGCTATCTGGAAAATCTCCTCGATCTTTACTGGCTTCACCAAAAAGATACTCTGGTGCTTCGTTAGTTCTTCCCAATGGTGGATACCGGGCACGAATCGCAAGTATTTGTTGGTTTCTTCGGTCTCCAGCATCCCGTCCAGGATCTGGCTTTTGAGCTTTGACACCGACAGGTTATCAACACAATTCCTGTTCTCTTCAAAGTGGACTCCGTAGTACCCTGTGTTGTTCTTGTAGATAACTTCAAACTCATCTAGATGTGCCTTGTGAGCTTCCTTCATTTATGTATACTTGATTCCCTTCTCTTCAAGGAACTTCAATACATCTAATTCCTCACTATGTTAGACCAGCTGCCTATGGAAAGGGTGGATTGACACTTGGTCTGGCGGGTAGATAATGCTTTGTAGAAAGTGAGCTTTAGGGTTCTATTTGTTGTGGATAAAATTCTCACTTGCTGCTTTCAGACGATGATGTCCATCGAGCACGTAGAAACTCTTAATCTGACTGAACAGTTCTATTAATCCACAGTCCTGATCGGCCTTCCAAAGAGCATGGGCCCGACCATCAGCAGTCGTCCATTTTGTAAAAGGTTCAGTACGATTTGTAATATCTGAGAGTAGGCTTTTGACTTTATGGCCGTCACAGTTATAGCTAAAGACTACTGGGCCGACATGGTCTTGGGAGTAGCTTCGATGGTCATAGCCCTCGCGGCAGAGGGTGTTTTCATGGACTTTAATATTTCCTGATGAATAGTCCTACAAATCCAATAAAAGGATGACGCAAATAACAAGGATTTTGTTACCTAGAGGCTGCCTTCGGCAACAAGACCCACCATTTGCTCGTTCATAAAGGTTTGCATGTAGACATAGAAGTAGGGGACGGGGTCTTGTACGAGCATGCCTGAGTTGATTTGCTCTGAAGTGGACTCTCTGTGGACATAGGCTCTTTTGTACTCATCAAGGAAGGAGATGCTTTCGTGATCGTATTTGAGGAGAGTATTGTAGTCTTCAGTGAGATAGGTATATCCCTGGAAGGGTTGTATTTTGACCATGGGATTTGTGGGGAAGTAGATAGGATGTGGGTAGTAGTTGAAGGAGAGAAAGAAATAAGTTTAAGTCTAGTGATTAATATTTGGGTAGTATTGCTGGAAGGGGGATGTTTGTATTTGTGGAGGATTCAACAATGGTTACGATTCTTCGGTTAAAATGAACGAGTCGACTATGACATGCTGATGATGACATCAAAAGACTGTGCAAGGTCTGCGATCCTAATTCCATAAACAAAAGAATAAAAAATAGTTTCGAATGCCAAAATTAGACTCTGTATCCACTGCATCACTATAATTCATGTCCTGCTATTTTAGAACTTAATCATGTTCTTGCCTTTCCCCCCTATTTTCCCTTTATTCATCAGATACCATTAGAGCACACTCCGTTTGACTCAAATATAACGTCCCCCGATATGAGATTATTACTCTCATGTTCAACCCTCTTCCGAGCTCATGCAGAATGTGAAGTATCTTGCTTAGTTCCCTCCAACTTTTCTCCCTCCAATCTCCTCCTAGCTCCTAAGCCTTCCGGAAACCCTTGTCCTGCTGAAACTCTTCGGACGCGGCTGGCAATAACAAGAGTTGCTTGTCTCTTTGTCAGCACCACCGAAAAGGGGCGAGGTAATGGGTATGGGACTAAGAGGAGTTTTACGGATATTTGATAGAGTGATCTGGGAGTCACGGAAGACCAAGTCCATTTTGGAGCAGAGCAACTCGATCATGCTATTTTTGACTTTGATACTGAGACAGATTTTGAAAGTCTCTTCTTCACGTTCGGGTGTGAACTCAGTCTCCAAAAAATGTTTCAAGTACGAGGACAGCGAATCGCGATGCCGAGACATTATCGATTATTTGAATACGAAAAGTACGGCTATCGCGAACTTGATCAGGATCTTCCAGCCTTTTAGCAGAAACAGGTTCCAGAGACGGTTCACACAGGCCAGAGAAAGCTGTTACGAAAACAGGGTGATGAACCAAGACGACACGAAGTAGAGGAGTCCGATGTCCACGTCCAGGAAGAATTTGTAGAGTTCAGGGATGTAGTTGTACAGGTATACCTCCACGACATAGGAATACTGGAACACGCGGTACATATTATTCGAGTAGAGCTATTCAAGACCCATGTCAGAAAGCAGAAAACAGCTATAAGCAAAACTCTGGGTCTCGCTCAGTCCGTTCTGGTACATGGTACTGATGATGTAGTTGAAGCCCTGGACGTAGCCAAAACTCGGGTAAGCTGATGCAATCGCAGTAAGCACATTAGTCATGAACTTTCTAGTCTGTGCTATTTTCTATCCTTTGATGTAGGTCCTATCGATATCAGCCTTGATGGTTTCGAAGTAAGGATCTTTGCAGGAGCGTGATGAAGTGTGGAATTTCAGTACAATAGGGGTGGGTATATTGTAGATTTTAACGAAGCTGTTAATATAAAAGAGGAGGCACGTCTGCTTGACAGGGCGAGAGGCTATCTACTGCTGAATCAACTGACGGTGGTACTTGGTACTCTTGGAATGGATCAGGGCAGAATGCAGGTTGTGGTTATCTTCGAGTGTAAGAAAGGAGATGATTATGATGAACTATTCGGAGTTCAAACTGAAAAAATAGTTCAGCGGGGGCAGTGGCGTAGATTGGGTTGAGAGGGTAGGGATAGATATTTGTGTTGATTTGCGGGCAGATGGCGTGGTCTGTTGATGCTGGTACTGGTAGAGACGTTTGATCTCTGAGGCGCTCTTGATGCGTTTGATCTGAGGAGTTTCTCGATCCAGGTTTTTTGCTAGTTTCATAGGAAATGATATGGCTGCCATTATCTTTAAAATTATAGCTTCAAAATTCGGGAGAGTAGTTGGTTAGACCGTTTCAAGCAGAGATCAAATGGTGACATTGAAAGCTGGCTAAAGGGGATATACACATATCAAAGATTATGACATGGAGCTAAGCAGCCGGTCAAGTATGTGCCAAAACTCAAAGCAAGCAACTTGAAAAGAAACGAAGTTGTCATAGAATGGAGAGGTAATTAAGTTTCTTAAAGTTAGGGTGTTATTGAGTAATGATTGCTGAATTCTATCATGTAACAATATGTTATTTTGAATAACTTCAATACCGTCTACTCCTTATCAATCAAAGACTCAGTCCTGAACGCATCTAAGTTCCCCAACTGAAGAAGATGGAAAGTTGGGGTTGGGGTTGGGGTTGGGGTTGGGGTTGGGGTTGGGGTTGGGGTTGGGGTTGGGGTTGGGGTTGGGGTTGGGGTTGGGGTTGGGGTTGGGGTTGGGGTTGGGGTTGGGGTTGGGGTTGGGGTTGGGGTTGGGGTTGGGGTTGGGGTTGGGGTTGGGGTTGGGGTTGGGGTTGGGGTTGGGGTTGGGGTTGGGGTTGGGGTTGGGGTTGGGGTTGGGGTTGGGGTTGGGGTTGGGGTTGGGGTTGGGGTTGGGGTTGGGGTTGGGGTTGGGGTTGGGGTTGGGGTTGGG
>JAKZAN010000234.1:0-69205 GCA_023053545.1 Lepidurus packardi
CCAACCCCAACCCCAACCCCAACCCCAACCCCAACCCCAACCCCAACCCCAACCCCAACCCCAACCCCAACCCCAACCCCAACCCCAACCCCAACCCCAACCCCAACCCCAACCCCAACCCCAACCCCAACCCCAACCCCAACCCCAACCCCAACCCCAACCCCAACCCCAACCCCAACCCCAACCCCAACCCCAACCCCAACCCCAACCCCAACCCCAACCCCAGTATGTCCCGAAATACGGTTTAGTCAGTTCCTCTTCCCGATAAGCAGAGTAGCTAATTTCGGGAATCCAATAAGCCTGAATCTATCCAACGAATCATTAATTTAATGTTAGTAATAGATTTCTATATCCTTAAGGCTAACTATTCTTAAGACATATTATTGTGTTTTTCCAGGCTCTTCCTCCATTTTAAGCTCTTCATGCACTCGTAGATAGAGATAAGCAGAACGATATCCTTTGTGCTCGCACTGTCTTGATCGTCAACAACCTTCTCGCAGAAATAATGCGATTGGTACGGAAACATGACGTCGATCAGCTCTCCACTCCCTGAACTCCCAATCTGTTGGTCGAATCCTACAGAGTTCAAATCTAATTCTCCACAGCTACCAGTCGCTTTCATGGGGCCCTTGCACCCTTCTGTGAACTATATTCCGTAGAGACTGCTGCCCTCAGATGTTTTCAAAGCTGAATCGTTTGTAGGGGCATTCTGAGGGTTGAAGGTAATAGTTCTGAAGCCACCCGAAGTGCGAGGATGGTATAAAGAGTTGGCACCACAGGGGAACATGAGTTAACCAACACCTGCTGCAAACTCAACCTATCTCCCGCCATCAGGACACTGGACTTGAAAGAATCGAAGGGTCTCTGTTAAGTTGGGCACGTGAAGAGGAGGATGAGTGGGAGTATCGGGAGTAGGTGCATGTTTTCGTGGGTAATGAACAAAGATTGGAGTCTAACAGGATTTACATTTAGATTCCATAATAGTACAACTCGCGAACAATTGAATTCGACGGCTATTTAAAGAAAGCTTAACGATCAGCTGTCTAGCCAAGAAGATAAACAGGTACTCGTGTAGACTTTTACTATCCATGTCACAAAAGTAGGAACCTACGTAGAAAAAACCAAAATATCATGTTCAAAAATCAATCTCGTGGCTTCCATTATTAGTCATCACTCATACTCCTATCCCATTCTCAACCCTGTCTTGTCCTGCATGACTGAAAACTACAGGAAACTCATCACTCTCTTCAACCTCTTCATGGAGCGAGCCATCGTCCCTGCCATCAGGAACAACAGTCCCGCTTCCACCGACTGGGCCAACTTCTCCAGACTCCTCTCCCAGGACAACCTTGATTTGGAAAGACTTCGCCAATTCCTTGATACCAAACTGCTCATGACCAACCCTATCAAAATGTTTCCTTCCAACACTCACATTCCCAGTTCTTCAAGAAGAGAAACAGAATCCGGTTTGTCTTCGTCCGATGTCAACCAGAACAAGAATAGCTATGGGTCTATCAGCCGACCAAGCATCAATAAGCCAGCAAAGGAGGCGGGTTACTCATCAGACTCTCAGAATTCGCAGAGCTTCAATTCCAACAAGACATTTGGTGGCTAAAGGTCAAGGTTTGGGGCGTTCCCTATCGGCACATTCAATGATCTCGGTGAACACGAGACGATCAAACTGGCATTTAAGGAAACTAGCATAGGTGCAAGGGCGAGTTTCGATAAGCTGATAAAAAATATGGAATCCCTGTAGGAAACATTTGCTGAAAACCAAGCGAACCTTTAGGAGAGTTTGCGGAAGAGAGGCAGTGGAGGAGGGAAGTCGGAGATTGGCCAGACTTAGAAGTGAGTCCATTGATTCTGGGATCGACTCTTGAGGGACTGATGTTACATATATTACTTTCGCAACTTTTTGTAGGAATAGTCGAGGTGATCCATAGGCATTCGGATGCCGTCAGAATGTTTGTGATATTGCAATATGGGATAAGAAAGTAATATTGAAGTAGGAACCAAGGTGTATATTAAAAACTTCAAGCCCTTCCTGAGCAAAACAGCGCAAGGAAGCTATCACGTCAGATGTCTTAGATTTCCATGTCAGAACGCGAGAACTTCTGCCTCCTGAAGCTGCGATGCTCTTTCACGGGCTCCCCACTCCGGTTGTCTTTGGCTCTCGGGTCTGGACTCATAAGGTTGTTACTTATTTTCCTCGAAGGGCTCTCAAAACAGTATTCTTGTACTAACTCTTTCCCTCTAGGCAAGAAATCCTACATTTTGGGCATATGCATGGTCCCGCGCAGCTCCCGCAGTTACTTCAGCTACTTTAGTTTGATTCTCGCCGCAGCACGCACCCGCAGTTCATTGTCGAGAGATCCGCCACGTGATGGGACATTCGTAGCTTCTTGGTTCTCGATACCATCGTTCATCCGCAACTTTTGGGGAGAAAAAAGGTTACTATGCGGATTGAACTGACTGGAAGTTACGTCTTTACGCAGCATCTAGATTGAGTTCTTTTTACTCTGGAGAATAGACCTGCTTCTCAGGAACTAATTAGGGGAGGGGGTAGTGAGGGCAGGGCTATTGTTATTATTGGGAAGAGTATTGAAGTCGTTGAGGCTGAAGGACTGCGAGATCATGCTGCTGCTATCGGAGATCGTGTCGTAGTTGATTTCTATTTTGAGGAGGTCGATGAGGTCCCCGTAGCAGGAGGTGTACTTGGGGGCCAGGAACTTGCCCTTCTCCAGCTGGAACATCTTCTTATAGATTTTCTTGATGAGGAGTTTGAACTTGTCCTCATCGGTGGCTTCGTTGTTATAGAACTTGACGATGCGTTTCTTGAGACAGATGACGAGGGTCTCGAGGAGGGAATTGTACTTGGTCTCCTGCTGCCGCGTGGCGAACCCGCTGTACACGCTCATAATGTGTGTGCTGCCTGTCCAAAAGTATAGTCGATATTATTATTTAACAGTGCCTCCATAAAGCATCCTATATTTTTAGCTATACCCACACATTGATTTGGCTGGCTACTCGCCGATACCGTGCCGTCGATATAGGGGATTTATGTCGCAATACATGAGACCAAAGAGTGAACAGATGATGCGCACAGGAGTCAATCTACCATCTACGACTCTGAATCTGTTTCTTCTCTATTTCTTTCCGTCCCAAACATCTATCTCCATGTGGACTCACAATCGGCTACCTTAATAACCATTGAAGAAGCCAGTTAAATTGGAAGTCTCCTTTGGACTAAAACCTTCCTGACCGGTTAGTAGAGACATGACGGCTACCCGCAGTACTGGACAGCGAACACACCGAACTAGCAACCATTATTTTATGATATACCAATGCTCCTGAAAATGACTTCTAGTTTCTGGCTCCAGGAAGGAGTTAAATATTCTGATCGATCGATAACAGTCTCTGAGACTACTAGCCTGTTCTCATGCGCAATAGCCTTCGAAGAGATCAATTTATTTGGTTTTATATGTCTTATTATTTGTGACGAGTGATGCTTATAGAAAATATCATCATTTAGTCTTTACGCGTCTCACAGGGGCTTTCGACTGCTGCGTCAGTTTCGCCTTTCCTTCCGTCTACTTCACGTGGGCCTTCACTGCCTCAGAGAAAGTGGGGTCGATCGTAGCCAGAATGTCCACTAGAGTCTTCGTGTCCACGTTTCTTAGGTTAAGGTTCGGGAATGTCGTGAACTCGACTACGATGACATCTGAGTTGAGCATGGCCAGTCTTGGTTTCGACTCAATAATGCACTCTGCAGTTATGAAGACCCTGTAGCTCGTGTTGCCCTTGAGCTTGCTGAACTCCAGCTTTACCGAACCCTTCGTATCGGTTTGCGTGGCAATATACTCGGTTGGGAGGACTGGCATGTTGGAAGCATTGAGGCCTTTGATGATCTGGTTAACAAGAGGAGTTGAAGTGGGGAGAGGCTGGACGATAGCATAGATAAAAGCCTGTTCCCAGAAGGTGACATCAAGCTGAACATCTTCGAATGTGAGGGTTGTGATCTAGAAAGGCTTTTGAGTAGGCTTGGGTCTCTTAGCGAGAATCTCCTTTGTATAAATAGGGTAGTGTTTGTTGAAGCCTGACAGAATTGCGGAGAGATTACCTTGGAGGTTGTTATCCGTTTTGAGTGAGTTGGCTAGACCGATTGGAGAATTGCTGTCATCAGCAGAATCAGGCGAAATAACTATTTCGTAGAGGTAGTTTCTCTGGTTCATGATAGTGCTGTTGTGAGTGGCAGAAGCGTTATTCAATGTGTCTTCGAAGGTCAACACCGACATTCGACTCACAGCTATTCTTAGGACTTGGGATAAGGCAGCCAACACGGTGGCATTCGGCTGGATGCTGTTCAAGGCGATCTTCATGCGCGCTCCATTTTGTGCTGAACTCGTGTTAAAGTAAAGATAGGCCACATCGGAGTTGCCAACCGAGGACGAAAGGTAGGAAGCCAAAAGATAAGATGTTTGGGAGTCTAGTTCATTGATAGTGAAGTTAGTGACGATGTTGATCGATTTTATGGACTCTGAGCTGCCTGTTGCCAAGGTGCCTTTCGCCGTTCCATTCAGGATCTGAGTCTGAGTGATATTTTTAGGAGTTCCAGCAGGCAAGACAGCATAAAATAGAGTCCCTACTTCGGTGAGAACTGCACTGAAGCTTGCAGAGTTGGGCTTTAGCATAGTCGCCGATATCGAATACACGGATGGTTTCAGTCTCTCCAGTAAATTGGTATTGTTCATTGTAAGAACAGTTTTGTTAATATCATTAGATGTCAGAGGGGTGGGGCTGACCATCAAACGCATCGGGGGAATGATGCTGGACTTATCGCTGCTGAGGTAACCCGCAACATACAGTATGCTGGATGACAGCTTGTAGTTATAGTTGGCCGTGCTGAGACTCAAGGTGATAGCACAAACAGGTGGGATCACATTACCCGAATAGGTTATGTTGATGGTCGTGTTCTTTGTGTTGGCTGAGATCAAGAGACCGTTCGCAGGAGCTAAGGTATAGTTGGTGGAGCAGTTATGAGTATAGAAGACTGTGAACGAGTTGGAGGACTCAGGAGAAAGAGTTACGGGGATACTGATGGGTAGTCCAACAGATTTCGTATCAATGGTGCCAAGGAAAACAGAGTAAGAGGTAATGGGAGCTACGACTGTGATATTCATGGTAGGAAGATCATTGTATGAAGTTACACCACCAGCTTCAGTCTTGGTGAAGGTTATGGTGAAGTTGCCAGTAAAGGAGGAAGCAGTCTTTATGATGAACGGTCGTGTAATATCGCTGAAGCTATCGAAGATGATTGTGGGAGGATCGAAGACAATAGCTGAACTTGTGGTGGTAGGCGTAATCCTTAGGCCGTCAGCAGCTTTCTCCAGAGATACCAGATAGTTTCCTACAGCTCCCGAATATAGGATTGAGTTGCCAGATACTGCTAAATTCAAAAGACGATTTCTGAACAGCACGCAATCCATGTTGTTGAGGTGTGTTTCTGCGATGAAGTTGTTGAACTTGTAGGAGTACACGAAGACACTGAAGACGGGTGTCACTGAACAGTTGATAGCAGCGTTCGGGTTTCTCCAAGGCGTAATACTGATTCGGATTTTGGTAAAGGAGATATTAGTAGGAACCGTGACAGGGACGTATAAGGCGCCTGGGCTTGTAAAGGCTATCGCTGTATAGATGCTTCCACTGAAGTTGAGAGTAACAGTGGGAGCTGTAGGCATGCGCTCCCAAACTTCGACATAAGCTTCGGGCAGCTTAAGCACAACAGCTAGAGGGGTCTGTGAGGGAAGAGTAACTGTGGAAGGTATGCCTATGTCGAGAGTGTAATTGGCAGACACCAAGTAGGTTGACGTAGATGCAGTAATATTGGTTATCGACATATAGGGAGGCGCCTGGCTAATGAAGTAGGTTAAGTTTTGAGTAGTAGTCCAGAATACAGTAGAGGAAGTCTGATAAGTCAGGGTGAAGGCTTGAGAAGTATAGGTAGAAGGGTTTACGACTCCGTATACAAAGAAGTAGAAGTAGCTCGCTGCTGTGATATTCGAAAACAGACTCGAGATGTTCGAAATTGTGACTTTCATCAGACTAAACGAGCAAGGTAGAACATTCTGGCTAGCATTCAGCAGAAGATCGATGTAGGTCAGATTCAAATTGGCAGGGCTCACTCTAAAGGTACAGGATATGTCCCTAAAGGATTGGAAGGCATCAGGGAACCCGATAATTAGTTGAGAAGGTGCTGGGGATATGTTGATCGACGGAAGCTTGAACATGTACACTCCTCTCTACCCTGCGTTGAAAGGATAGTTGGACAGACTGATGGGGATCGTATCTGAAGTGTTGAATCCAACAGCCGAGACAAACATAGACGAAGATGAAACCAAATAGATGGCTTGTTTGTAGTCAATAGACGCAGCCAAGGTGTAGTTAGCACTAGAAGGATTGGTCAGAGTGGTGGTAATTGTGAACAATTTCTGTGCTGGGATTCCTCTTAGCCACACACTAATGAATGTCCTTGATGAAGATCCGTTAAACTCTCGCTGGATTGGGCATGTGTAGGAATACAGGGAGCTGGAACTCGAATTACAGCGTTGAGTATTGGTTGTTGAGGGATTCCAAGGCAGATAGATCTTAAGCTGGCTAGCCTGTTTAATGTAGGCAGAGCAGACTAATACGAAGCTATAAGTAGTTGTGAAGTTAGCATTTGATGCAGCAAGAGTGGTCTGGAAGGTACAGTTTTTGGTCGTGATAAGACTGAGAATGGGGCTGGAGAATGTGTTGACACTAATTCTACTATTGGAATAGATATTTTTGTTGTAGAAGGATTCAATCGTGAAGTTGTAGGTGCTCAGATCTAGATTAGGGTTGGTGATGTTCGTGAGAGTGATTTTATAGGAAGTGTTGAGATCCAAGAAAACACCGTTCGGGTAGATTACGATCTGGTACTCGGATGAAATGGTGCAGTACGGGAGAATAGAGGTGTCCATCACTCCGCCGCTCAGAATGCACTGAGATCTCATGAAGTACAATGTCTGGTAGATTGAGGGGAGAGTGACTCTTACAGCTCCATCACGAGGCAGCTGGTGGCTGAGTTTGAACTCCAAATAGTAATTGATGTTGGAATCTCCACCATACAGCGAGTCGATCGACGTGATAATAGCACTGATGTTCTTGCATTCACGAGTAAACTTCGTCATATAAATAGTTCCCACGGCGTTGACCTTCTTATTCACCACAGTAAAGACTGTGAAACTGAGGTTTTGGTAGTTGAATTGGTAGGCAGCGTTGATCATATTGTTGATGGTGAACGATAGCGAAGTCGATGAAATTGTTGAGGTAGGATTGAAGTAGATCAAATTGGGCTGGCCGTAAGAATCACATTTTTGTGAAGTTGCGAGATTACAAAGAGCTGCACTATTTATACTGAAGCTTCTCTAGAAAACATCAGTAGGGAATTTGATAGCGACATAGTCGGTAGCAGTTACAGGGGTAAAACCAGCAGTCAGAGTCAGAGTGAAGGTGTAGCTTGCGAGTTATCCAACTGTATTCGTGCTATTCTCTGTGATGCTACCAGAAATTGTGTATGATGAGCTCAGTGCTGTGGTTGGGCCAACCACCACTGATGTTGGTTCATATAGGTTGCCTGTGACACCTCCGTAGTTGAAATAAACTAGCTGAACACCAACCTTTATATAGTCTTGAATGCCTGCTGGCATAGTTTTGAGTCCTGCAAACCGGAACCTGACAGTAGAACCGTTAGTAATCTGGTCGTAGCCCGTGATAGTGATAGTTGGGTATGTGATAGCAGATACAGAAGGAGTCAGCCTACAGGTGAGTCTACCCATAGTGTTGAAGGTCATTCCGGAAACAGGGACGCATCCTATTTGATCTCCAGCGGAGTAGCCTGTTCCCAGATCAGCAGGGAAGGAATTGGAGAAAACTACTACGATTTGACTAACTATGGTATTAGCTGCTGAGCTTGTATAGGAAGCGGGTATGACAGAGGTTCCAACCACAAAGCTGATGTCAAATAGTCCTGTAGAATCAGCATCTTGAGGAATCTGGACGTTAATGTTGGGGACAGAAAGCTTCGAACCATAAACTGTCGTCAAATTGACAAACATCGACTCAATAAGGACATATTTAGTCGCGATGATAGTGTACAGCTCTGCCTTCATTCTGAAGTGGTTGCCTGGGTAGGGTGGCGATGTGAATAGTTTGCTATTGGTGTTTGAACTGAGAGTAATGAGTTTGTAGTCGTGATCGTAGGTAGATGGTGTGTAAGTAATTCTCACAGTGGAGTTGCTTCTGTCGACCAGACAGCTGGAAATAGCTACATTAGTGTACCCGAGCATCTTGCAGGCATCAAGAGAAGTAATGGGAGCATATCCGAACTCCGGAGGAATGGTGAATACCATTCGATAAATTTTTGTTGATACTGGAGTACTGGGCAGCAAATACCCATAGAACATGCATTGGTCGTTGACTGTGCAAGTTCTGCTTGTGAAAGAAGTAGTTCGGAAATCAACACTGCTGATTGGAGGAGACTAATAAGGGGAGATTAAAAAGATTCCAGAGGCTTGTGAGATTTTGTCATTCGAATTTGTGGTGACACCTGTATATGCAGTCGCGACCCAATTACTCATTGTGGGTGTGCTGGGGTTGATCGTATACTTCAGATAAACAAAGACTGATCGGCTTAAGAAAGACGAATCCCATTTGGGGAAGATTGAAGACTTGGTCAGGATCACAGTTTGTCCACTGATGGAACATGTGAATCTGTAGGGGTAAGGTTTAGCCTCGGTTGCAGTGCTTGAGAGGGTTGCATTACAATAGGAGCTGGTAAAGGTTATACTGCTTGGTGCAACGAGGTAAATGGAGTTGAGTTGGCTGTTCTGGTACATATACTTCAGCTCTACTTTTGAGATTCCCAAGAAGTTTTTGTTGAGTTGGTAAGGAGCGAGAGTAGTTTGGAAGTTGACGGTAAGAGGATTGGATGTCGCAGGATCCGTAGTAATGGTAGCAAAATTGTAACCCGAATAGAAGCAGTTTGTCATAGAACCAGATCGCCAGATTTCAGTGTAAAGCTGACTACTGTAGTATTTGTAGAGATTGGTCATGTTCTGAATGGCTAGAGAGTAGGGGAGCGAGATAGCTGAGGCGATCTTGATGACGATCGTGTTCTCGAGCGGATAAGTCCAACAACTATGTCCTGCGACGACACAACCAGCCGGGACTATGACTTCAGGATAGTAAACTATCTTGACATAGTCATTAGCCTGCAAGGCCAGATTATTAGTAAAGGTGTGGATGGCTGGACTAGCTGAGACGATATTGGGGTTAGCACTCATTGATCCCGCAGTGTTGCATGAAGCGTCATTGCCAGAGGTGAAGTAGATGTAGGCTGTGGATTTGTAAATTGAGCAGAGATTTTAAGCATCCTGATAATCGCAAACACGCATAATCTTTGCTGTGATACCCACAGGCACTCCATTGTTGCTGCTGGGGTTTTTGATGCCCAAAATTGTGAGTGAGACTGCTGTTCCAGATGGTACATTCTTAGTGATGGGGATCGTGATCGTTGCTGGGATTCTAGTACTGGAATCTCCTTTGAAAAGAGCACAAGTTATTCGTGAATCCGAAAGGAAAGTATTGGCGTTAACTTCACGGCAGCCGATGTTGAACGACTTCGTGCTGTATACCTTGCCGAGTGCATTGTCAAACAGGTTGTAGTAAAGGTCGTTGGTCGTAAATTCGAGATGAACATAGTCTCCAGCCATAGCAGCCACATTAGTGGTGAAAGTGAAGGTATACAGTGTAATTGCTGAGAGATAGGTCAATGCTGGGGCAACAGTTAAGGTAGTGTCGTCTACTGGTGGAATCCATGTTTTTAGGTACTGATGTTCGACAACAGAGCCTGCTTTGTAAGCTTTAACTGTAAAGTAGTTCCATTGGGGATTATTGACCTTGAATCCTGAGAAGTCAGAAGGCAGCACATGACTCACATATACTCTAATTGTTTGTCCTACGGTCATGCTATAGTTTGCATACACGGGGATGGTAAACCACGGGGCTGCTGCAGTAACAGTGGTGGGTACCCAGTAAACTGCGCTACCAACTTTGTATCTCCAAGTCACCGAACCATTCGAGTTGGGGTTACCCACGGTGAAGTTTCCAAGGTTTATCATGATGTAGTCCCCGGTGACAAGAGTAAATGTGCTCAAAGTAAAGGAGAACGTCATCGGAGAGGCTGTACCACTAATCAGGCTAAGCTGGGTTGTTCTCTTGGGTTGGAAGTATTGGAGCCCCGAGAATCCTAAGTCAATATACAAACCAGGAGAAGTATCAGTGACTATTAATGCACCATTTGAAGCCCTGACAACAACTATAGCAGTTGATGTTGAGTAATAGTTTGAATTAATCATGTATAGGGTTATCGACAGGGCGGCATTTGTGGCAATGGTACCATACCCAGTAATTCTTATACTGTTAGAATTGAGTCTGCGGCATGACAACAGACTGTTGGTGCTGCTACCCTGTGTGAAACCGGTAAAGGAGTGGCATACTTCTGAAAGCATGACGTCCACTGTTAGAACAGAGAAGGTAATAGTGATGTAAGAGCCTTCAGGGAACGTTAGAGAATTAGAGGACCAAGCAAGTGTGTAAAGATTATGCGAGAGATAGCCAACAAGTCCACTATTACGAGTGTAACTGAAAGTGGAGATCGTAGTGGATTGTGAGATAGATGCGCTATAAGAAGCACTTCCTCCAAAGCTACCCGAATAGAAAGTGGTTGTCGAGGGATACACATAGACAAAGCTGAAGCCCCATGTAGATTCCATTTGTGTGGTTGGATAACTTCCCAAAGAGAAAGAATAAGAGGTAGAGCTAGACGTTTTCTGCACCAAGAGGAGATTGATGTTTGGATAGAACTCAGAATAGGTGTATTGACTGCCAGAAGGAGACGCTAAAGCAGCATAACTGGTCCATGCCCCAATGTTGGCATTGTTGAGTTTGATGAGTATTTGGGTACCCGAAGGAGCGTCATAGTAGTTAGTAAAATTGAATGAAGTTGACATAGTCCCTTGTACGCTTGTGCCACTCGAAAAGAAGCCAGTAGAGACGCTACTCCACGTACCGCTAGTAGTGGTTTGAATGGTGTTCTATAAGGTGTATGTACCCATCACGGTTGGATAAGGGTTGCCATTTGAATAGAAGAGTAGGGACACTTTGTAAAATAGAGGGATGTTATGTCCTGAAGGCATTCTGAGCAGTGGGAATTTGAACCAGTAGGCAGTTCCTGCTGTTAGTTGTCCGTAGTCTGTCACCGAGAGTCTAATTGGAGCGAAGTTCTGTGAGTACTGGCCTTTCATGACGCGAGTATTAGCATTGGCTACATAAGGACTAGAATAGTGGCTATAATACTGACCGTTAGCCCAAGTAAATCCTTCATTCGTGAAGATTGTCGATATATCGAGGTCATCTGGGAAATATCTGGAGTTAATCTCGACTAACACTACCGATTCCGTCACTGATCCTGAAGTTGTACTTGCAGACAAAGTTACCGGTGGTGTTAACGAGAACGTTATGATGCCCCGAGTATTCGACAGAAGTGTACTATGGCTGACTCCAAATGAGCTGAACAGTCGAGTATAGTCCAATACATAGTCATCTCCGTATTGGAGACCCACCAAACTATTGTAGATTAGTGCAACCTCTTGACGGGTGGGTGCTGTGGGTACATAAAAAGCAGTGCTGAGTTGGTTCAGCTCCATGATAGATAGAGTATATTATGTGCCAGCCACAAGTCCACCATTGGGAACATTGATGGAATAGGAGTAGGCACTGTAAGAGCATGTGGTATAGTATCCTACGCCGTAGTCCAGCTAGACTTTGAAGGTAGGCTGTATGACACAGATAACTTTTGTCGGAGTATTTACTGGTACAAAAGGTCCGGTGGCCGAAGAAGTTGGAAGCTTAATGGTAAGCGACTAAACTTATGTCATGTTATAGCCAGCAGTAAATCGGAAAACTAGTCTTCGAGTGTTGGAAGAAGCCGCGTAGATAAATCTTTGTTGAGGCTCAAAGTAATCAGTAAAGTATCTTCTCTGGACCAGAGCAAAAGTATTCGGAGAAGGGGAGCTTGAGTTATAGCCATCTGACGAAAGCGAAAGACTCTGGGAACTTTGGGAGAATTCAGGCAAGAATTCATTAGTGTACGAAGTCCAAGAGTAGCTCAGCGTATTCCCATTCGGGAAGAAGCGCAACCTGATAATCCAAGAGGACGAAGTACTAATAGTGGAGTCCATCATACCAGTGACATTGAGGATCCAGTTTGAGCCTGTGTATCGATAGTTGACGATTCCCACAGGGTTGACGACAAACGGTGAGCTTGAGTAACGCATGTAGGCAGCCTCTATTTTACTCACTCCTTGAGTAATTGTGACAATTAGATATGAAATCTTACGGCTAACAATGTTGTTGTCAGAGAAACTGAAACTCATGTCATACATCATTGAAGTTTTAATGTTGGAGTC
The DNA here is from genome assembly GCA_023053545.1 of Lepidurus packardi. NCBI lineage: Eukaryota > Metazoa > Arthropoda > Branchiopoda > Notostraca > Triopsidae > Lepidurus > Lepidurus packardi. The sequence continues at coordinate 12,552 of JAKZAN010000234.1, forward strand.
CGCACTTGAACTTGTAATATGGGGTCCTGAAGTGATGGAACTAGTCATTTCGATTGAAGTTGCTGAGTAGGCACTGAAGTCCGGTTGTGACACGCTACCAACAGCGTGGCGAGCATAGTTTCTATAGATTCCCAGGAAAACACTGCGGGCATTATTATTGAGGTAGCTGAGATACTGGTAGGGATAGGGATTGACAGTATTGCTGATGTACAAGTAGGTAGTGGTCACTGACAATGAATTAGGAGTGTTCAGAACCATAGTTTTTGTGAAGGGGTTGATCCACAGGGGACTGAATGTCTGAGACTGACCAGAAATAGAAACAGAGGAGAAGCTGGTACTCAGACAGCAATTGATACCTCCGGTAATCTTGACAACGGTTTTTTCAGAAACAGAGGCTGATGACGCATACGGCCAAGTGAAGGATAGATAATGGGATTCTGTTGCACCATACAATGAAGAGGGTCTATTGTAGTTCAATGAAGGAACAGAGGGAGTAACAATGTTCACACCGTCAGAGAAGTATATTTCCGGGTAAAAGCCCTGATACCTGATTTTGTTAGATTTGTCATTAAGCGACAGCTCGAGGTTAATAGGGACAGTAAAGAGTGTTTGGATTGAAGGATTAGTGAACCCATCAAAAGATAATGCGAAAACCGTTCCGATAGAGAAGGATGCGATGTTGGATATCCTCACGTAGAGAGGAGTATCGGTACCGATGCCGGACGTAGTGCCGATACATTTTGGTATTCTTCCACTTTGGGCGTTCATGCTGAGATAGCAAGGGATGGTTTGTCCATTGCTGATCTGGAAGTTACTGAGACCAAGCTGGTCGAACTTGAGTTAGAAGTACGAATTGGAAGGACCAGCAACATTCGAGGTAAACTGCAGATAAAGAGAGTTCTAGACGCCTGCTTCTCTGGTCAGGATATACATCTTGTTGATGGTGAAAGGACTAGTTTGTTGGAACTTCATTACATAGAAGCGGTCATTAAATTCTAGTATAGGGCTCGAATCGATCTGAGAGACAGTCGTAACCTGCATGAAATATTGGGATGTTGTTGGAGCGGGGAACATCAGACTAGCTGAATTATCGATTTTGTAGATAACAATCTCGTAGTAGTAGCTGGGGTTCATGTTGTAGCCTCGGATCGGCTTCACGAGAATGGCTGCTCTGCTCCAATAAGATGTGTACTCACATTCCACCTGCCATTAGTCATAGCTACCTTTGTTCGTCCTGGGATATTCCCGGACCAGACAGTAGTAAGAAGCTCCTGAAATGACTCCTGATGAAGGGAAGTAAACTACGATACCCGAACTGTTGGTGGGTGTATTGTAGTTATAGACGTATTGATAGTTGCTGTTCAGGATGACTCGGATCGGGGACATTGAGGTGCTGTATTCTTTGTAGTACATAGGCCGCAAAGTCACATAACTGGGCCGGAGGATGGTTGTGTAGCCTGTGATATAGTTGGAGAAACTACTGCTGGTTTGGATCACTTGAGAGTAGTCGGAGCCGCTCCTATACTTGTCGTAGAGGATAAAAGTATAACTGAGAGTGCTTGGAACGGAGGCGATGCTCACAGCCATGTAAAGGGTTCCGGAAGAGGTAACATCGTATTTGGATTTTATTGTTACAACGTTTCCAGAAATTGTGCAGAATAGAACGTGGTTGACGACCGAAGTCTGGTCTGTAAACCATGCAGAGCACCCGAGGATACTCGACCCTGACAAAGTCCAAGTGGCGTATGAACCCTTATTCACGCCAGTCGACTTCTCTCCGTAGAAGGTGTAACCACTCATCGAGACTGAGAAAACTTGAGAATGGTTGAGGGATGCCAAGTTAGAAGAGTACATAGGAAAGGTTGAGGAAACTGATGTTGGTGAAGCTGCGAAGTAGGTATAACTACGTCCAGGACTTGTCCAAGCCCAATAGCGGCCATAGGTATGCTCAGTAATGGCTCCGTAAAAAACAAAGTTGGATGAAGAAAACTCTCTAAATAGTGGCATGGTGGCAGATCCTGGATTGAAAGTAACGTTCATGATATTGAAGCCAGAGTTCGTGTTAAGAGTAGCAACAATGTAATACATCTTGTTGACCAAAGAGTTGTAGACTCTGCAGTCAACAAAACTGGTGGAGCTACACCATGTTTGCAGAGGACGAGGGAAGGACAACGCGATATAAAGTGTGGGAGTGTTGAACCACCAGGAAGTGTTGAAGTTAAGATAGTACGGATCGACTGTGTTTCCAACGTAAGTGGTGGAGTAAAGGTAGCTGGGCTCGTTCATCGAAATCCCATTATTGTTCCCTTCTGTCGTGAAGTAGATGATGTTGCTTGAAGTTCTTTTGTAGTAGGTATAGTAACTCTAGGGATACCTCCGCATATACCTCTAAGTCAAGAGATGGAAGTCGGCATTGATGTTGCCACTCGGCATCGTGAAACCAGGGAAGAAACACTTCATCGACTGAGATAGGGCTGCTGTCAGTTCTATGGTGATTGTTGGATTAGTGTTCCCATTCATGGGTAAGTTGCGATAGCAGCTCGCATCGGTATAGCTTGTAGCATAATTGGTTGAAACCGTAGACCCAACGATGCACTTACAGTCGATCTTGGCAGTGGTTTATGTGCTGTACGTTCGAGGGAAAGGATTGTTGTTGGTCCAACTCCCCCCCGAAAGCTCCACAAGGATATAATAGCTGGAAGTAATGGCAATACTGAAGGTGTTCATCTGCACAAAGAATTCTGTTTCTTGACCTCTAGTTGTGGATACCACTCCGATAGAAGCGCTGGACATGAAGGAAGCAGTCTGAGAATACTGGGTTCCACTTCCTATACTGCTGAGAGCATAGTTTTTCCAATATCTATATCTCGTAATTGGGGGACAGCAGTAGTTTATGCATGAAGCGTTGCTGCAGCTCCAGCTATTATAACAACTCGGGGTGGCCCATGTATCATAGAAACAACGATACTGATATGAGCCACAGTCATGGGTACCATTGTTGTAACAACTACAAGTGGCGTTACAATTACAATCATGCGCATTCGTTATGCGCACAAAGTATTGAATGTTCATATGAGCATATAATGCTGAGTACTGTCTACCAGTAGCACCAGTGATTGAGGAGCCAAAGTTGATAGTGAAGGTAACAGCAGTTCCTCCACTCCAGGCCAGGTCAGCAGTTCTAGATAGTACGATAGAGCTTCCAGATGTAGAGCATGAGTATGAAGCATGGGTAGAACTCGAGCAAGAAGTAGGGAATGAAAGCCTCTAGACATAGAATCTAAAGTGGTGTCTATGAATAAGGTCTGGATTGATCGTGCTTGAAGGAACCACAGAGAAAGTGATACTGTTGCTGGACAGAGATGTTATGATAACATAGCCTCCAATCATATAATTCAAGCCTCCCCCGCCGAAGGTTTGGGTTGGTGTAAGCGACAAATCTCCCGGGAAGGTGTAACAGTCGTTATAATCACTCTAACTCATTACTTCTACGGAGCTATAGGTGTAGCTGGGCGTCTGGGACTTGAAAATCGGCCAATGTTCCTGAGCCTCCGAAGAATCCCAAGCAAGAGCATTAGCGTATAGCCTAACCATCACTCTAGTGCTTGAAGCAGCATTGATATTAGCCTGGAAGTAGACACCGAGGATATTTCCGCTGAAAGCATTAAAGTTCGTAATTCTAAAGTAATAGTTGCCCCCAACAGCTACCATGGCACATGATCCGTAACTTAAAGGATCTGTACTAGTAATGCCGCTATGAACGTCACATAAACCATTAGCACTTGAGAATAGTGGATTCTGATAGAATTGAATGGTGAGAATGAGACTTGCAGGATCTGTGGTTTTGAAACTCACATAGTTGTTGTAGTTCGTGATGTCCAGTTCAAGGTACTGCCAAGAGTTTTGCCCTAGGGATCGAGTATCGGAGTCCAGGTAACTAATGGAGACACTTCGGAAGTTGTAGGACTTGGAGCTCATCCAGTTTGCGTAGTTGACACTGAGGGTCAGAGTGCCCATAGTTTTATCTGCGAAGAAAACATGGAGTTTGTGCTGATTGTAGCGGAACGTGCTCTGTCTCAAAAATCCAAATTGGAAGGAAGTACCCGAATTGGTCCAACCAGTAATCTTTTTCAGGACAAAGAGAACCCTGTTGTCCTGGGCATAATTGATGATGAAGTAGTCTGTGGCATAAGTTGAGCTTGGGGTGTAATCGCAAATCGTGCCCAGCGAATTGGTAGTGGTTGCGAGAGTCCATTCCAATAGGACGTACCCGCCAGAGTTGATAACCCAAGGCGTATACACATCATAGAGTGTATTTTCCATGTAGAGTGCCTTATTGGCGGTGGTTGAGTCATCTGTCGATTTTGCGTAGAAAGTGATGTTATCTGGAACAGTCAGGTAGTTGCGAGGGAAAGACCATGTTCCCATAATTTAGGAGTTGAAAATGTTGGGGGCCGATCCCGATCCGAACGCCTTGATAGTGAATGAGGGATAGACTCCTTGGATGTCTGGATTAGAGATAAGTAGCCTAAGAAGAAGAGTGTTTCCGCTCTGTAGGGCGAAGTTACTCACATAGATTCTGGTGGGAGTGCCAAAAGCAGTATTATCGCCCACAACATAGAAGCAGGATACAGCCAATCCAAAGCCCACGGAACACGGATAGTTGCTGCCAGTAGGCAGGCTCAAAAGGACGGGGTTAGAATAGATAAGCATTTAGTCTTGATCGATGACAGGGATCTCAATTACAAGGCCAGCCACATCGTTTCTACTGAACTGGATATTGAATTCCAAATAGTTCAAGGAGTTGGTTACGGCTGATCCCACAAATAGTGTAGCGCTGGTGATACCAAAGTGAGGATAGGTTGCCAATCCTGATGGTATTTTGTAGTAGGGATGGAAAGGTTAGGACTCGATATAGTAAGAGCTTCCTCCGTACGGATAGAAAGAGATGCCAACCTCTTCTCGACCTGTACCGACTGCGTTATAGTAAAATCCGTCGTGCTGATCATCCAATGGGTCCAATACTGTGAACTTGACAGAGGTTTCATCGTTGATATTGATAGGTTGCTTAAATTGCATGGTTATGTTGGCTCCGCTGATATAACACTGCTGGATGCGGTAGCCATTTAGATAGCAGGCAGGGAAGTATCTAAGCATGTCATAACTGCTCGAGACGGAAGTGTAAGAATAGCTGGATCCAAAGGTGAGAGTGATTGAGTGGAAGTTGGCACTCGTGCTCAAATTCGAGAAAGAGCTGATTTTCTTGAACTTGAATTCGAATGGGCTGCGCTTGCTGCTTGCTGCACTACTACTTGGTAAGAACTCATCGAAGTAAAGACGATGGGGGACTTCTACGTACGTATGGACTGAGTTGGATGACGAATAACTTATCAAGGTTGATGGTAGACCGCTCTTATGGCGGAAGTAAACATTGTTTAAACTGCTTCTCAGTAGCACTGGAGTTGTTGAACTGATCCAAGCATACATGCGGACTTCAAAGTAGTTAGCATAGACTGATAAATATTGTTTTGGGTTTTTGATGGCGAAGTTTCTTGTTTGGATAGACAGCAGGGTGCCAGTGGTATAGGAACCACTGGCGACAGTGACCCAGATAACACGGTTCGATGTATCGATTTCGCATTTGGTCACCTCGAATCCTGAGTTGATACCCTCCATGCACTCAGTTCCTGCGAAACCATAGTCGGACTGAGTGCTGAGAGGGAACAGAATGGCAAAGACTCGAACATAACTCATGCTTGCACTGGTACCTCCATTGACGTAGATAAAGTCGAACTGATAGTCTTCGCTCATTCCAGCAAGTTGGTTCCCGTTGATGGCTGTGATCGTGAATGAAGGTGTTAGCCATTAGGCTGGACTCATAGTAGGATAAGTATCTTTGTGGGTAATCTTTTCAGAGATAGCCAAAGATTGATAGCTCGCATAGGCGACGATCGTGAGTTCATTGGAGTTTAGCGTCCAATAGGGAGTGTAGATGTTGCCCTGGATTCTAGAGTTGGGTGCGGTACTGCCGCTGGCAACAAAGTTGAGGGAGGTTGCGCCAACTCTGAGGATGTAGGTCATGCAAGTCCTCAAAATAATCAAATCTCCTGAATTAGAATAGCCAGAGTTGTAGTTGAATTTAGTAGTTTTGATATCTGAGTTACGAGGATCGATATTCATCTTGAGAATATAGAAGTCGCCTGAGGTCATGGCCATGGTATTACGGGTTGTAAATGTCATATCGATGTTAGCTGTCTCGAAAAAAGCACTACTAAGGGCGAAGTTGCCATTGTCGAGAATTGGGGGAGTCACGGTAACTATGAGTTTGACAGCATTTTCCAACAAGTTCCAGTTATTCTTCCGAAGATTGCTGATATCATAGGAGTAGACCGTGACAGGGACACTGAGGGACCTGGAGACGGTGGGATTCTTGACCCAAAATCCGAACTTCAATACTTTGCTGGTTGTAATTGAGGACGCAAAGTTAGAGCACACAATCTTGACTGGAACATTATTTGAGCGCTGACCTGGATAAACTTTACAACTCATCGAGGTGAGGGTGACATCACTGTTGTAGATATCATACACCAAATCCGAATAGTCGGCGTACCCCATTCCGAGGTCTTCGTCGAACAGATTCACGTTGTCGAGGGTGATAGTTGGGAACTCGATCACGATCTGATGATTGACCGAAATAGTGCTAGAAGGAGTAAGTTCGACCATTATTAGATTAGACTCTCCTGGGATGGTCACAGTAGAGATGAAGTTCAGAGTATTGAACGAAGATCCGTAGGACTCAACGTAAAAGGACTGAATATATTCAGTACCGCTTCCGCTGGTCGACTTGGAGCGATACTCAACTTTATAAGCGCCTGCGGTGGTCGGGAAGGGGATACCTTCTGCCCCATTGTTGTTTTGAGAAGTGAGAATGATTTCGTAGTCAGTATTGGCAGCAATGTTTTCGTAGGTTTAGATCGTGTAGGTGAAGTAAGCAGTGTACGTCCCAGTGGATACCTCGCAACCTAGTTTCTATCCACTAGATCTCACTGTGACGATACAGACTGGGTTTGAAGCCAAGCCGAACCCTCCTGTGGTGCCATAAGAGTTCTGTCTGAAAAGGTTGATTATTATATTTCCGTTGAACCCATAAATAATTACAGGGGAGTTGAAGACTAATTTGAGAGGACCTATATATCCAGCAGCAGCCCTCATAGGTCCAGACTAGATCATCGGGGATTCTTGGTCCAGGGACCAGCTATTAGTCGTGACATTAATTAGGAAGTTGGTGGACATGTAGTCTATGATTCGGCTATTAACAAAGGTATTGGTGCTGTGATCAGAAGAGTAGGTCACAATCTGGCCAGTCCCTAAGTTAGTAACTGATGCTGTAGGCAAGTCGATGACTCCGGATATGATCACATTGGAGCTCGCAGCCAGAGTATCGAATCCCGTGATTATCCACGAGTAGCTGTTTTGAACATAGCAACCCACTTCACCTTGGTTATTTGTAATAGCTTTTCCTGAGTTATAACCTTTAAGGGCGGAACCGAGCGTCACGGCAGATCGACAGTGGGGTTTTATGGAAGGCACAGTTGTAGCATTATTAGGGAATCGAATCTCAATCGCTCCTCCTGTCGCGATTATGCGGCTGGTGGTGAAACCTATAAGCACCTCAACTCCAGTTCTACCGATGTTTAGCTTTTCCTGTCTTCCGACAACGGAAAAGGTGAATCCTGATAAGGACCCTTGGAGTTCAAGCCAGCGATTGACAGTGATGGTATAAGTAACAGTAGATGCCCATCTAGTGCTCAGGAAGTTGTAACATTTGTAAGTGGTGGCAGTTCGTGATAGAGAAGTGGGAAGTGTTTGGATGCGGGGATAGATTGGCGTTAAAGTTTTGTTTCCGATGTTGATTGCTAGCCAGTTGATAGTCGGGAAGACAATGCAATTGACATAGAAACCCGATAGGCAGTTGTCCACTGGGGTGGCGGTCAGTTGGAAGGCTGGGTCCATGTCGATGATAAACCAATCTCCAGTGCTATATCCTGTGTTGCTGTATGGCTGGTGGACTATGAACTTGTTGGCGTCTCCGACTCTCGAACCTGACTGGAACATGGTTGTCGAGGAGTTGAACTCGTTGTAAGTGGATATGGAAGCCGATCTCATGTCGAAGAACATATTGTAGGGTGTCTAGTAGATAGGGGTCTGGGTGTTTGTGGATGGGTTTAGTGAGTTTATTTTGAGCACGAAGTTCACATCGACTACGATACTTCCAGGGTTCTTTATCTTACCAAGCACGATCTGCATGTATGAGTTAGCTGGCATGGCCTGGAAGTTGATTATCTAGACATACACTGGTGTTGGGCTCTACAAAGACTCAATCAGTCTGCATTACAAGCTTTTGCCGGCCAAGGGCTGTACGAATCCCGAACCACTATTAAACCAGCATGGTAGGAGCGTACCAGTGCCGGTGGAGAAGCCCAATTTACTGTCGAACACAGCTGCAGAGTTCGCATCAGCTGTCGGGAATCCAATATAAAGTCTTCCTGCAGCAGACCCATCATTGTAAGCAGGAACCGCTGTTGATCCAGTTTGGATGTTAACAGTCATTATGTTGTGCAGATTGGCATCGCGGTGCGCAAAGGTCACATTGAATACGTTGACATCGGCAGGCATGATATCGAAATAATACTCTCCCTTTTCCATGGTAGTGCTTGAAGAGTTTCTAACTTCTAGGGTTGCTTTGTATCTTCCAGCGGTAGTTGGATAGTAGAAACCATTTACAGGTTCCAGATACTCGGTTGTAATATTGAGAGTCGTGTTCGAGGTAGATAACACTCCTCCCACATTGATAATCGTAATCACGAGAGGGTTCAATGTGTAAGTGCACGGGCGTCTTGTTCCTCCAATTCTGCAGCTGAGAGGCAAGCTAAGAGCGTTAGTATAGGGATAAAATGTGTTGGGCAGCGTAACGATAAGGGAGTATCCGTAGCTGACAGTATAGGAATCTTGCACAGCGAAATAGAACTCGAGGGGACCGAAGTAGTTGTTGCGGATTCTTTGCTAGAGAATCTGGGGATTATCAAATTTAAAGTTGGTCATGGTTTTGAGGTTGTTGTTAGTTATGGGAGTCCCGGTTATTGCCTTGTTGAGGATTTGGTCAACTAATGAACTACCACTGTAGTAAGTTCTGATGCTAATGGTCGGGCTGATTGTAGAAGCAGTTGTACTCGAGCTCAAGGTCACTCTCACTGAAAAGGTGGAAGCCGAAGGTGCAGCGGCGAGGTTACTCAATGTTAACATGTTACTCGTAGTCATTTCGCACAGAATACCTCTACTGTCGAATGCCTGTACCGAAGAAGTCACAACGCAATAAGAAGTATCGAATGAGAACACGTTATCGAAAGTAATAGTAAGATAACTGGTCGATGCAGGCAGAGGGTTGATAGTGGTAAAAGATACCAGATAGTACTGTTTGACGTTAGGGTAGAACTGAGTGGTGCCGACCTCAAGAGTAGGGTCAAAGGAAAAAGCCACTGTCGAAAGTGTTTGGGGATTGATCGTGACTGCAAACTCCTCTTTTTTATAGCAATAGTTGCTTTGATACGATCGGACTCTAAAGTAGAAGGTCCCTGAATAGGGTGGAGTTACAATAGCTGGGAAAGAAAGAGTAGCGCTAGTACTAACACTGCTCTGAGTAGTCATGTAGATATACTGCACAGGCATGTTGAACCGAGAGCAGAAATGGGATCCACAGCTAAATTTGGATAGTCTACCAATATCTGGGAAAGCAGTCTGGTCGATTTCAAGAATAATATAAGCAGGGTTACTGACACCCGGGTTCCAGGGACCAAGAGTGAATGTGGTATTGGTATTGGGGACAGCGCTGGTAAAGGAGTTGGTGATGCTGACACTGTTATAGCTTGGTGTCCAGTAGTAACTGTTGTAGCTCGGGTAGGAATATGTCTGGGTGTAAAGGGTCACATAGGGGCTGCGCATTCCCCAAGTTTCTTCGATTATTGTGAATTCCAGCTTCCCAGAAGGAAAGCCACTATTGCTATTATGTTTGATGTTTGGGATTTCGATTGTAAGCAGACTATTGGCAGGAAGAGTTGCATACCCATACACGTTAATATAAGACCCAGGCGATCCTTTCTCTAAGGCGTATGGGCCTGATTTCCAGGTTACCAGATCGCATCTCACGTAAGGAACAGCCGATAGATTCACACCAGTCATCAGACAAGGGAAATCCTGATAGACCTGATTGCTGGAATACCCCATTGCGGAGTCCCAAATACTGCTCTCAACGAACTATATTCTGAAAAGATGGACGAAGCCATTGGCAGCCAGAATAATATTGGGGGTCGTAACAGTACAGACCAGATGCGAGTACTCATATGTCAAGGTGTGGGGATAAGAGCAAGAAAAACTTGAGATAGGAACGGCGTCAGGGATCCACTCAGTGAACAACACCTCAGTCGGAATGCTGGGGTCTTTCCAACTGGCGTAGAACTGGATATGGAACAGATATCTTTTGACAAGAGTATCGATGGTAATGCCCTGGTAGGAAGGTGCGATATATCCCTCAGTTGTGATCATGATGGGGATTTATGAAGACTGGAAGTTGAAGTCGACAGGAGTAAAAATAACGATAGTGGTCTGCAGGGGGTTTGACACATCATAGGTGCAGTTGGTTGCAGGAATATCACCGTAGAAGTAACACTTGGGTACTCCGTTGATATTAGCAGGGGGCAGCGGGATCTGGGGGTAGATATTGATCACGATCTTTCCATAGGTCAGCACGTTCGTAGCCGGCAGATTATACAGAAGCCCCAGCACGATTTCCAGGGGACCAGTCATTCCGACTGGGAGTTTTACTGGCTGACGAACAGGGTGCATTCGAAGTTCCTTGATGTAGCCAGTAGTCGCATTAATTACGACATTCTCACTATATCGCTCGACGAGTCGTCCCCCAGATTTGTAAGCAGAAACGGTTATCACATAAGTGGCTGCGGTGAGAGGAGTCATAAGATCAAAATCAATGACGACCTGGTTGCTGGAAAGGATCGAAGAGAAGTTGGAAAGAACTATTTTGCTAATACTCGCAGTCGTGGTGGCTTTAAGTGAGGCTGTTGCGCTTTTGTTGGAGATGACGCCTCTATAGATGATGGACTTGTTGAGGAAGAAAGTCCAATTGCCGGTCCATTGAAATTCGATGTAGTCTCCAAACTCGAGGTTGACCTGGTGATTGAGCAGGAAGGTATAGACAGCGGACGCGTTCCGGAAGTTGTTATTATACTTGATTGAAGTGTTGAGAGTCCTCTCGATAATGTTGGCAGTAGAAGTCGCGGCAATGGTTTCCTGAATGATAATGCCGTTAGCCTAAACTACTTGCACTTTGAAGGAAGTGGCTGCTGTAGCATACTGAGGGTTTATCACACCACTGATCAGCACTCGCATGGGAGCAACAGTAAAGGCCATATTGATGTTGAGACAGTCGTAGATGTTGCCACCAGGCAGGACCCTGGTGGGAACCACATAGTTAAAGAGTCCAGTAACATTGCACTGAATGGAACGAGAGGTAAATCCCGCAGGGAATATAAACCTGAGCGTAGAGTTGGCAGGGTAGGTAGTCGAAGGTGTGAAATTGAAGAACCAACTGGACCCTTGAGAAACGTATTGGTTGAAGGCATTGTTGACCAGACCGCCAGATGAACTCACTAAAAATAGATTGTAGGATAGATTTGAGGTATGCGGTTTAAAAGAAATAATTACCTGGTGTTTTGCTCAAAGGAGTCTGACCGAACTCTTCATTCATGGCGATCGCAATCTCATTGAACAACGTGGCGATCGAGAACAGACTGGATACCGTGATGTCGGTGGGATTAGTGATTCCGTTTATGACTACTGACTGGTTGCCCGCAGTGATGGCACCAGTCATGATTGTGAATGTGTTGACTCGGACCCAACACGGAGCCTGGGTATATTCTGGGTCAGAGCTACCCCGGAACAGACAATTAGTGAAAAGCGCCAGTTTTCGGGGATCGTACTATTTGGGGAAATTGACACTGATGGCAGCAGAGTCGGCGATGTCGGTGTCGGTATGGAAGTAAAAGGCATAATTGGTCGTGGCTGACTGCGTAGTGTCATAGGGGAAAATAGGGAAGGTGCCGAGAGGAGTGAGGGTCTGGGCGAGTCCCGCGATGACAAGGCAGGAGAGTATGGCGAACCACAGAAGAGGGTTGTGCATGTAAGGGCAGGATCTCTTCAGGAGGAATATTGAATAAAATGGGTACTGAATAATTATAACTTGTGTGGTGGTTGAAGGAGGAATTTATGAGGGTTAGAGCATATGAAGCGTTGATTGGCTTATATAAGTATTTTTAGGACAGTCGTCGACTGGTTACAAATAATTCGGCACCCACTCCAGGCAATCGAGGAGACCACAGCCAACTCCTTCTGCATACAACAACATGTTATACATTATTCAAGCTGCTTCCTTTATAATATGTGCTGATCATATTGCTTCGTATAACCTTGGCCCTCGATGCTTCCTTATGCTTGTCTTTTCACATAATCTATATTATATTCACGGCCCCTATCCACCACATGCTCACTTCCCTCAAATCCTCAAGATCTCTGGTCACCCAACTCGTCTTCTTCACTTCTAAGTCTCGTAGACAGACCACCCCTCGGTTCATCCGCGACCCTCTCCTCGCCAAACACAACATGCCTCCCCCAGCCGCCCGGCAGCAGCAACTGGTGCCTGCTAGCACGCCCAACGCACATCTATACTGGAACCTTTCTGAATACAACAAAATTAATCGCCAGGCATACAACCTCCGCAGACATAAAAAACTCGACATCACTCCCCTCTACAAGGATGGCCAGAAAGTGGTTCAAAGATAATTATCTGAAATAGTCAAAGAACTTGCGGATCGCAAACTGCTTCATAGCTCCCCCGCCCGAACCTTTACCAATTTCGTTGAGGTCTTCAAGCGATTTCCCGAGTCAGTAGAAGTCCACAGAGACATCTATCTATTCGCTCTGCGCTTCCTCAACGAGCAGATCAACAGTCTGAACTTTGAGCAGTTCTCGATGCTGTGTTATGTCCATAACGGTCTGAAGGTGTCCCCTACCGAGAAACTAGCCATGAACCTGTACTATCATCTGTTCACAGCCTACGTTAACCACATTGGTGACCAACCCACCCCAATCAATATGGAGAGACTCGCCAACACCTGCAGATACATATTCAGTGTTGAACAGAGCGGTGAGGTGAAGGAGCTGCTGTACAAGAAGAAAAGACCACTAAAGCTGTTCGAGGATCAAGATCCGCAATCGAAGTCATTCGAAGAGATTATGGACACATTGCTGAGCAAGGAATACTTGGAAAAGTACGTGGGGGTAGCCGGAAAGGAAGCTGCGAAAAAGGTATCAAGTGGGTTCAAGAATGTCCCAGGCAAAGCTTACAACACGCTGTTGGCCCTGGTATGATAGTAGCCGTGTATAGAGGATGTGCATGTATGACACTTAAAATTGGAGAGATTGAATCGGGTGCGAAGATTTTTAGAAAAGGAGGTCATTTCGGATGGGATTTGTGTCAATCTAAAAGATAAACGTATAAAGAGGTTTTTAAGAATTAACTGCCGAAATCTAGAGAGAATTTTGACCCGCCCAAACCATGACAACCCAGTTTAAGTAGCGACACGAACTCAGACCAGCAGGCACCGAAGCACCCGCCCCCGAGGACAATGCCAACAACTTCAGCTACTACCACGAGTACTGCCGCCTATACCTAGCCAATATCGTCCTCACTTCCCAGATGAAGGAACTCATTGCTGAGCGTTATGAACTGGTCGGCAAGCTAGACAAAGTCGAAGTAAACAAAATTCTCTTTATCAAGCCAAAACAATGGTGTCTCAGAAAAAAGTAGAGGAGATCCAGGAGGGAGGAGGGGGGGAGTTCAACAGGAACCGGCGATTTAGGAGAACGGCCAACCAGATAGAAAGGCACTACAGGTGTCCGGTATAGTCATGCCAGAAGTCGTACGGGAGCGAGGGTTCGCTTAACCAACACATTAAGATCAAACACAGAGAACTGTACTCGACGATGGCTGGCAGCGACGGATTTTCTAAACAAGAAGGATCTTTCACATACTCAGATGAAGACGAATCGCGACTATAGAAAATGTCTTCAGCGCAGTGAGGGGACTGAGTGTTTTAATCAATTGCTTTCAAGAAGGAGCACGATGCTAGGATACACTGCTTGCTGTTCTGCTTCGTGTCTATTTTTCCCTCGCCCATGCTAACAAAAGGACAACCGCTCCATACACAGACAAACTATCTAACGATTAGCCACAATTTAAAATCAAAATAGGATTTAGGTTTATTAATGTATAGGAGTCACTGACGGTTGTTCTTGATCGACTTCTCGAACTCTTTCTTCATGGCCATTCGACGGTTGAATTCTTACTTTTTTCGCTCATCCTCTATCTTCTTCCGCACTTCCGGAAGTCGCGAGTAGTTCTTTTGGGTCAGACTTTTCATCTACTTCTCATCGATTTTCGTTTTCGTCCCACTGATGAGTCGCTACAGCAAATCTTTGGAGGGTTCTCTTGACTTCACTGAGTTCAGAGGTGTCCCGTCAGCGAAGGCCTTTGAGCTTTCCGAAGTCCTGCCTTGGAATGGTTGCCTTGGAAGGTTGACAGGCGTGGCAGCATAATTGAGATCGAGAGGAACAATATTTTCAGGCTGCAGTTTGGTCTTACTCTTCATCATATCCTTACGCAGCTGGGCGAGCTACTCTTTTGACTTGCCTTTAGATTTAGCTACTGAGTTCTAAACTGTTTTCTATCTGCTTCGATTTCCCATACGTTTCATGAATGCCTCTGCCAAGCTTAAAGAAGCTTGACCTTGATTGCCCTCATCGATTGGCAACTCAAAAAATACTGCACGTTTTGGAGGTTCAGGCGCTTGGTATTACTCAGCCACTTTTTAGTTTTTCCTGAAGGCACCACGGCGATCGGATACTTCCTGGTTTACGATAGATTGTTTTGACATATTATGACACTAGTATGTGTTTCTGGACCGATGTGGGGTTTGGCTCTATGACTTTTACTGTACTTTGGTCGAGAACTCATGATGTTGTGGGGTTTCAGTTGGCGAAGCAGTCTTAGTATTCAATTGAGATTGTTGGTTGAGAGGTCGTTAACGAGTGAGGTAGGTACGATTAGTCTCCGCGCGAGAAACCTCTCCGCCTTCTTCAGAACCTGAGGAGCTATTTTTATGAAGAAGAGCGGGAGAAGCTCTGGAGGAAACTGGCAAAGAAGACTCGAGGTATTCACAGTTCTTCCTTTTTCTTTCTCTTTAGAGTTTCTCCAATAACTCTTCCCTTTTCCGCAATACCTCATCGATGGCCTGCTTGCTCCTCGTATTTTCTGATGCTATGCTATAATTCTGTTGCTGGTAAGGGCTCTTCTGCTTCCTCTCATCCTTGATGATGTTATTGATTATGATTGGGGGCATCTGACTCGGCAACATAGGTCTAGTTTTATGTTCTGTCTGTCTTGGATTTATTGAGTATTGCTCATCTTATTCGTTGTCGGCCTGCCGAAAATCAGTCGTACTTGGATTGGGTCTGTATTGAATGTTTTTGGTGGCTTGGGACTTAGTAGTAGCTTGGAAACTCGGAGGCTTAGAGAAAAGCATGCTTTGCTGTTGTTCGCGCTGCTAGGCCTACCAAACTTTCTTCATAACTTGAATCAGGTGAATCAGTGATTGATCGTCCATTGAATGGTTAAAGAGTGCGCTTTTCTGAATTGGTGCTTACGGAATTGGGGAGGCGGTCTGCGAATAGACCATTTCTCGGGATATTGGATGTTGCGTGTTCTGGTCATGCAGAATAGTGATGCGTGACTGCTGCTAAGTGGAGTCATGCATGGAGAACCTATTAGGAATGGTATTTAGCTTTTTGTCTGCGATAAGCCGATCATAACCCTTGAACTTAAGAAAGTGACGGTGAGTAGTAATGGTTTTGTATGGTTTTAGCTGGCGGGCAGAACTGGAGGGAAATTCATTGAGCTCATCTGAGAAGTCAGTTTCGGTGTCAAGGTAAGGGCGAGGGGTGGTGTATTATGGGAGGATGGAGCAGGAGGTGTTCCTGGAAGGGTAAGGGTACATCAGATTTGGGGATAGTGTTGGTATTTTCAAACGTCTCCTAATTCAAATATTAAAACCCAGCTAGGCTAATTAATTGGCTGGCCCAGCATACCACTATTGCAGCGTCCTTACCAATTCCTGAGATTTCATTTCCTGCAATATTTAGTCACTTTCCTCATATTGGCCTAAAAGCCTCCAAAGCCTAAACACAAAAAAAATAGCACAAATTTACACTACTTCATGAGCTTTCTCAAAGGTAATCATCAATTCTCACCTCTTATCTTTCCCTTCCAGGACTCTGGGCTGACCTCAAATAACAAACCAAAAACAATCCTCCTAATCCCGCAGACTCTTCAACTTCTCAGACCATGCATGATCTAGGAACCATGGAACGCAAGACATCACCTATCGGGGCCCAGGATCTAGTACCAGCTGCTACTCAGCCTGCCCCTAAACAGTCTGGTCTCTTCAATAGTAACCCCATCCACCTTACCCTCTAGAAATGAAAATCAAGACTAAATAGGAGAAGAAAATGGAGTACGAGCCACCTGCCCCTTCGGCTCCTGCTATTGCCCACCCTGTTGAGGAGAGGGCTCCCTAAATGACTCCGCAGATAGAGACTTCCTATCAAAGCGAAATCGCTGAAGAACCAGTCATCGAGCAAAAAGCACCAGTGGTGCCTCAAAGGGTACCAGCCTCAAAAGCCAGGAAAACGAGCTCTGCTGTATAGGAGGCTCAGAATAATACCGTGAGTTACGATTCTAAATACGGAGCAAAGGAAAGAATGGTCGAATCAACGACGAACGACCAAATAGAGCAACAGAACTATGCGCCTCTCGATGATAATCGGTCTGCTCCTGACGCCTACAATGTTTAGGCAGAGATGCAATAGTCGCCGCCCATCAAAAGATCAGTTGCAGTCAAAGTACCAGTAACTGTTGCTGTTGAACCTCACATTAAGCAATCCGAATCGGTGACAAGAGTGTTACCACAGAGGAACCCTACTGCAGCATCGACCCCTGCTTTCATCTCGCCAAAGGCAGCAGTACTAACCAAAAAAAATAGCGGCAGAACGAACTCCGAGATTTCAAGCAGTAAACAGCTAGGGTCTCCTGCCAAAAAGCAGCAGGAATAATCTACAAAAGAAGAGATCATGCAGATACAGAAGTAGATACTAAGCTCGAAACAGCAGCTAATCGAGTAAATCAATAGGCAGAAGCAGATCAAAGAATAGATAAGTAAGAATCCTCTCTTTCAAACTATACATCAATTTTGGTTACTCAGTTTCCAGCAATGAAAGACTATATTCCATCAAAGAGGAGCAGGCCGAGGCAGCTAGGGCCCAGAATGAAGCCATCGAAAAAGAGGACTTCGAGACTGCAGACGCACTTGAAACAAGAATTACCGAACTCACCAACTAAATCGAAAATATGTAAGTGGCGATCCAGGACTACCAACGCGAGTACGAGAAGTCAGAAAGAGCTGTGATGAGCTACTATCTCAAGGAAAATCAGTCACGAGCAAATTACATCGAGAGACTTCGAAAACTCAAGGCATAGTCTGACAACCAGATCGTACAACTACAGAAGACAGAAAATGAGAAGCTCGACATCCAGAGAGTGAAGATTGAACGTGTGAAAAAAACCATGAGCATTCTGGATAATGAAATAGTGTTCAACCGTGAGAAATTGGTGCAGTTTGAGACGCAGTATGACGAGGACCTAGCCAGCCAGACCAAAATCCTGAAGTAGCAGTTTTCGAGTTGGGAGACGCAACAGGAGAGACTTATCCAGTAAATCGAGGATATCGAAAGAACTTTGCGACAGAAAAAACAAGAACTCGCAAGTATCGCGTAGAAGATGGTCAAAGCTGAGGAAAGCATCCAGTCCGTCAAGAAAGGTTTCTAAGCAGACTGCTCAAATATCCTGACCCGCAGAGAAAAACTCTACTAACTCGAATCAGAGCGCAATGTGCACCACGAAGGACTCATGCAACTTGAGTCCCTGACCGAGTCCCACATTCAAGAGTTCAACACGCAGATGTAGGCCATGAAGCAGAACACCAACTATCTAGAACAACAAGCCCAGGATCTGATCAAAGAGAACTAAACCTTTGAAGATAGGCTTTCCATGCGGAGGAAAACCTTCGAAGCATTCTTAGAGTGTACAGAGAACCTCAAAGCCTTCGAGGAGAAAAACAAACATAAGAAACAGCTCATCAAAGAGATTTAGTTCCAGAAGTCCAATATGAATTTGGAACTAGGCACATTGTAGGCGAAGAAGAAGGAGCTCAAAGAAAAGATACCAATGCTGGAGAGCTAGAAGGCGAGTATGATTGCCACCAGGAACTTTAAGGGAGCTAAGAACAAGGCTGAGGAACTGAAGTAGGCTCAGGAGGCTCTGGCTGCTATCAGCGCCAAAATCGAAAAGTGTTTTAGTCAGTAGAAGTCATTGGAAGAACAGCTTGCTGGTGTATTGGGTGAGGATGGAAGCACGCAATCTGAGTAAGACCGACTAAAACGATAGCTTGCTGTAAGCCAATATCGCTTCGAAGTGGTTAAGGTCAGCGAGCTGAAGAAAGAGAGGGACATGATTAGCAGGTGCAGTAACACAGAAAGGAATAAGATGCTGATGTTCCTCGATGAATAGGTAATTTAACTCTAATCACAATAACGCTGTAGATTGCCAATCTGAAAGAAGAAATATCATTTTTAAAGAGTGAGTACGGCATCGAAGACATCAAACCTCCTACTCCTCGAGGAGTAGAGGGCAATGATATCGCCCTCGCCCAGTTGATTCCCACAGAAGAAGAGCAAAGCCAATAAGTGCAAGAGGAAGAGGAAGAGGAAGAAGTGCCACCACAAATTGAAGAAGGCAGTAATCATATCTCAGAAGATCAGACCGACAGCTACTACCCTCCCGAAGAGGATGGAGAACCCGCACAAGGATACTCAGCATTCAACGAAGAGGAAGACACATCTGTGGCATACCAGCCTTTCGATGGATGATATCTTGGTTATAAGGCAAAAGAAACATTTGTAAGTATACATTAGGCTGAAATGTTAAAGATGGATATAGTATGGGGGTCTCAAGTCATCAAGTACTGAGAGTATTGAATAGAAGTGAGAAGTATGAGAAAGTATGGAAACTGGGCAAGACATCATACTATCGCCTTATTGTCGATATTCTGTATGGCTGCTGTAAACTGTCGCTTGTATTTCCTACTTGCCACTTTCCGTCGGTACAGCCTCAGTTCGTACCTGCAGTCATTTTCTTCCAACAGCTTGCATAGATTTTGCACAGCTTCGTCCACTATCTGTGCCAGTTGGGGATAATTCGTGCTCAACTCTTCAGCCTTGAGGATCTTGAGGTATTCGAGTTCTGCGTACTCGAGCCTGCCCATGCCGCGCTGGATCTGTGCAGCCCATAACACCCACCTGTAGTAGCGTTATGGGGCTGTGTTGTGGATATTGTGTTTTTGTAGTTTGGTGATGACATTGTCCACCTTGAATTGCGTGGCAGGATTGTGCGATAGCGAAAAGTATGAGTACATATTTTCAAGCACTTTTATCATCAATAGCTCAGCCTATTACTGTAAAAATACTTCCTTAATCTGCCGAGATCCCAGATGCCAGTACACCACATGGTCCATTTCCTTCAGGATCTCTTCGACCCCGCTGAGGTCCTTCCCGTCGAGTTGCTATAACCACTCTCGGCAGGCGCTGATTTCAGGCATCTCGAAGTTCTTCTGGAGTAGGCTCACCAGGATGCGACCTCGAGGTATGCCTTTGTGGGGAAGAAGGCGAGCAGTCTGCTCTTATATCTTAGAGAGACGGGCCTGTTTGATAGAATTAGAAGGAGGAGTTTGTGGCGAGGCAAATTTTGAATTGTTTTTGAGTTCCTTGATTTCCTTTTCGACAGTCTGAGCGTAGTTTTGGTCTTGTTTGGTGAGCGACCTGCGCCTTGGGACTGCGAAGGTGGCGAGAGGATCGAGGATACGCAGGGTCTTGAAGATATTGGTGAGACTGTTGCGGGAGATAAGTTCAATGAGTTTGCTGGACATGTAGTGATTGATTTATTTGTGGGTAAAGCTATTTAATTTGGATGACTATGAAGCTTTTTCTGTAATCTAGCAGGCATATATAATCCCTGCCTGCTTTGGACAACATTAAACAGCCACTTCTCCTAACTAAGCCTTCTCCCTCTATACTCGGTGTCTGTATCTACCAGATTAAACCTGCTAACTCCCTATTTTTCCTAGTTCCGTGCCCTCACCGATTTCCCCAAACCCTGACTAAAACAAATACTCCCAGTATTTTGCATATCTTCCAGCCCAATTTTATAAGTCCTTGAGCAATACCGATCAGTCAGCAATTAATTTTAACATGTGGAACATCACAATTTACTCTGCACCCTCACTTTCGAACCATCCAAGGCGCAGATTTACGCATTATAAAACTCTTTAAAGGGCTCCTATGCCACTTTGAAGTAGAACAACCTAAACTACATAAAGTCATCCCTCATTCAAAGGCTGACATTATCTCAGTATCGTAGCGTTTAGATAGATGACTTGCCCGTGAGTTGTAATTTAGATTTATCTGGTTGTCGAATGGTTTCCAGAACTGCTCGCTCAGCATGCTCCGCAATTTAGATTCCTTCGACGGTCGTAGCCTCTGTACTAGAGTCTGTAGTTCTCTTTCCACTGCGGATCCAGGATCCTGCACCTGTTTAGCTTGTTCGCGACTCTGCCTGAGATCAGCTTCGAGCCTTGATACTATAGCATGTAGTTCATGTATTTCTTCGAGATGCCGATGGGACTCTTCAATGGCAGAGTCCCGGATCTCCATGTTTTATCGCTCAATGTTTTCTATTGCGTACTTTAGATCCTCAATATCTTTGTCTTTAAGTCTAAATAGTTACTGCAAATCATCCTAAGTATGAAGCCTCGCGGCTTCCTATTTGAGCAGTTCTATTTGTCTTTACAGCTTCTTGCTGGTTCGACTGAGGCTTGCACTCTGGGTCACTTTGATAATTAAGGCTTATCTCTCCTGGCTCATTCTCGAGCAGTCATTATGCAGTATTTCGCACTCTTTCTTCAATCTTGAGATCTCCACTCGAACCTGTTCGAGGTTGGTTATGTTAACTCCCAAAGCTTCCGAAAACATAATACAGTAATGTGTCTGGAGTTCATTTCGCACTTTTTGGTACAGATCATCCTCGTTGATGAGCAAAATAGTATTGGGCTTAGGACCTGTATGTTTGTCAGTATCTTGAGAACTGCGGGGTTCTTGACTATGGGCCTCACGCTGATGTCTGCGGTTGGTATGTGGATGAGAATTGCTGCTGAACAGCATGCTGTCGGTAGGAGGGTTATGTTTTCGTTGTGAAATGCTTTCGAGTCTGGCTGACCATTCTTTTTCCGCTTTAGAAAGTTTATCCTGTTCGTTTAATATTTTTTCTAGGTGGGTGCGGCACTCGATCTCTTAATTTCGGGATGGGGGATGCTGGGGATGCTGGGGATTATTATGTGGGGCGTTGGAGTAGTAGAGGTTGTTAGGGGATGTTCTGGGGTGCTGGGAAAACT
Organism: Lepidurus packardi; assembly: GCA_023053545.1. Taxonomy (NCBI): domain Eukaryota; kingdom Metazoa; phylum Arthropoda; class Branchiopoda; order Notostraca; family Triopsidae; genus Lepidurus; species Lepidurus packardi. Next base: position 34,295 of record JAKZAN010000234.1, read on the forward strand.
GGGAATGAGAATAGGAGGACATGTTGACAGACTATCCCGGACACTTTTGCATAAAATTATAAAGGCAACTGCTTTATGCTAATCAAAAGTGAATCTATACTAAATCAAGACAACCCCGTCTGCGAGTTCAACGAATTGTAGTGTGTTCTTTTCGGCCGAAAGGCACAAACCCTTACAGTCCATTGTACAAATGCTACGGCAGTTATGGTAGTTTTTGCGCCAAGAAAGCTTTATCCACTGACTAAAAGCATACTTGGCATAACAGTCGTTTCTACCCCAGTTCAATCGCTGCTGATATGGTTCCCAGCAGATCCTCCTTGCAAATAGAATGATTGCACAGAAGGGTCACAATATTCCCTATCTCTGTCAATTCCTCACAGATGAGACACACCTGAGTTTTCTCATGCTTCTCCTGCTTCTAATGCGATGAATAGATCGACTCTTCCCAATAGGAATCCCTCGAGCTCGAGTATCCTGAGACATATTCTTCATCCTAGCCAAAGATTGCCGCCCTGTGACTGGATATTTCATAATTGGAGGGTTGGCGAGATGCTGGGCGTATTTCTGGCTCCTTCCTGTATAAGATATCGACTTTAAGTGAGGCTTTAGCCTAGACGAGGACAAGGAGGCTAGCCATTTCTTGTTCGAATGAGGCAATCTCTCCTGCTGTGATTCTCTGGAGTGTTTGGCATGCTTTCGCTATATCGTTCTTGGTTTTTATCATATGGTTTTGGCTTCTGAGAGATTATACTACAGTAGAGCAAATGATATACAGATGGAGTTGTGCGACGAAACATCCCTGATCCAATATTACAATCCCCTCCCTCCTCAGAAGACCCTGTCTAGGATGCAAACTAAAAAAGGCGATTACAAATCATAGTATAATTAAAAGCTAATCAGATTTCTTAGCTACGGAGTTTCAATATTTGGGCTAGGTCGCCTGATGCGTTGTCGTCCAGCTCGCTCACGTATTGTGGGATGTTTAAGTAGGCAGCCTGCTCCAGCATCAGCCTCCAGAAGGCGAGTTCCGAGTCATGGTTCTATGAGGGATGCCTGATGTTGCTCATGATTCGCCAGAGTTCTGTATCGCGCTCTTCCACTTCATAGTTTTATACTCGGAACCAGTTGAATACGAACTAGAAAATAGCTTGTCTCTTCTCCCGTTCCGACTGCGGATCGAGCAAATTCAACTGTTCGGCAAGGAGGATGGCAACCCCTCCCAACTGATCATGGCACTCGCGCAAGTTAGACAAGTTGAAGAATAGGTTAAACACACCTAAGTTGGGCTGCCTGAACATGCTTAGCGTCAATAGCCTGTTTAGGAGGGTGGGGTTATTGACGATTATGTACCCTACCTCGTCCTAGCGGTACAAAGCTTGAGCCAAAACACCCACTGCTTTCTTTGTGACGGGCTATGGAATATTTTCAAACAGAACAATATCTATTATATATTCTAGACGGACTAGGTTCAGCTTGTTCTCTACATCTGAGGATAGATACAGGACGAGCACATTCATGGCATGGACGAGAGGGGCCCACTCATAGCTCCCCCGTGAGCCAGCACCAGTACTGTTTTCTAGGGACATTTTGGTCTGTAGGTCGGGGCCTCCTTAGTCTATATCCAGAAAGTCATAATGAAGAGTGACAATATGCATTGCGAATTCCACTATCGATTCCATCGTTTACTTTTGGATTATGCTTAGTTTGAGCTCGTGCTTCTTCATTGCCTTCATGAAACTATCGAAAAAGTCTATAAAGCAACACTTCTGGTTTCTGCACAGGTGTTTAATCGAGCTGAGCCATTATGCTGCTTGTTCTAGAGCTTTCTTGTTCCATAAGTCTTTGAACGAACAAGACATGCTGCACATGCTAGACAGGTAGTCAAGCACCAACAGTACTGTCCGAGAACTCGAAGTGTCCAAACTCATTATCATGAACTTGTTCGGAGACAGTTCATTAAATACTTGCTCATTGAAGCGGTAGTACTGGGACAATTCACTGATGAGGATAACCAGGTACTTGTTCATTTCGAGTCTGAGGGTGTGTGGGACTCCACGAGACTCCAGATCCTGGTAGGTCTAGCGAAGAGAGTTGATAATTTTGGGATTACTGCAAATAACATCTACATACAGTTCTTTATGGGCTTTAGTTTAGGAGATGCAGGCAATGAGTTATTGGATTAGTACCACAATCTACTGAATAGCGTTGCGTTTGTCAAGGACTTGGGCACGGTGTTCATAGTACTACATCTCTGTGTTAATATTGGTCAGGAGCAAGCTCTATTCTAGCTAGGATGCTGATGGCGCGGGAGAGTCCAAAGCCTCAATTTTACTAGCGAGTAGTTGGCGGGATTTTCGGGCCCTATTGGAATGGAAATCTTTGCGGATCTCGATGCGGTATGCCTCTGTCTTATGCAGGAGCAACTAGTTGAAGTTCATGAGTGGAGTGTGTGGAGCTCAATAATTGTGGTCGATGGTGTGGGCTAAATATTGCTTGGATAAAGCTTAAGAACGATTGATTTTAGTGTTCATAATACTTTGGGGATTGGGAATAAGGTCCGAGAAAAGCATCGCAGACTCATTTACAGCAGGAAATGAAGATATGCTTCCTCATTAAAAATCTAGGACAACCGCCAAATTGGTCTAACCTTATCTTAGGTTGTTTTTCAATATTTTCTCTCCAAGGCACCCCATTGTAACAGGAGCTTATAAATCTACGCTATCAGCAGCAGAATTGGATTAATTGGGCGCAGACCCGTTACGATATAATAAAGATTATCAACTCCATGATCCCTCCCTTTCAAAGCGAAACTCAGTCAGGCACTAACCTCAAGTACTTTCGAGCCAATTCCTCTCTCAGAAAGTCTGAAAATCAGAAGTCTACCAAGTCCAAAAAGAAGCGAAAAACCATCACCTATAAACTCATCCTCGTATCTGCACATGACCTTCCTCGCATCTACGGACCCAAGCCCTGTCCTCTGACAACCATAAGCCACCCCATGCACACATCCTCGGGCACCCACCCCATCAATAAATAACAGCACAACCGCAGAAGCATCCATGTTAGAACAAGCCAGAACATCAGCCAACTCCCTAAATAGTCGCCTAACCAAACCCTACTGCACTCCAACTGTGGTGACTCCGCCTTCCTGCATAAGCGAAGAGTGTAAACATAGTCTTGTCACAAAGTCAGCTTTAACGACAGTTACCATAAAGAGTTTCTTCCTCTTCCTGTGCCAACCAGTGAAGACGAACGACGAGTGTCCTCCCATAAGTTCTAGACACAGAAACCCAAAATCAATCGAAGGTACCAATCGACCAACAAGAAGAGGAATGCCACACTCAATCACTCTAAGCATAATAACATGATAGTGGAGACCACTGCTGTATACTAGAATGAAGAATACGTGCACCAAAATCCGAGGGCCATCCACTCCAGAATCCACAGAAGTCAGCTATTCGACACTGATAGGCTGAGGACATCCGAAGACACCCAACTTGTCTCCAGCGATAAACCCACAGAACCTAGAACCTACTCTGGGACAAAACACACCAAAAGTACAAATGCAGAGAAGTCACTTGGCTTCTCTCAAATCGTGTAGGAGAAAAGCGTATTAGGCATCAAGTAAGAGGAGACCTGGTTTAAGAAGCCCTGCCAACCCACGGCTCAGAGCACGATCAGACAACTTTTGCGCAGAAGTATGCGTTCTAATATCTTCAGGATCAAACTCCCAGAGAAAGCAGAAGACATTCCTGCGTACATAGCCAAATATGAGCCTCTGAATCCCAATCTAGTCGAACTCATTTAGTCGCTTCCTTCGTTATTGAAAACAGCAGAGACCCCGGTAGCAGTCATCCCCTATAAGGACTTCAAGGCTCTCTACTTCGGAGAAGTGAACTCCGACAAAAAGAGGCATGGCAAAGGAATCTACATCTGCTAAAACTATATTTTTGAAGGCACCTTTGCCAATGATACTAAAGAAGAAGGCTACGAAATCAATAGCGAAGGTATATATCGGGGATGCTTCAGTCTCCAGAAGAGGAATGGTTACGGGGAATACTAGTGGTACAACGGCGAGAACTACAAGGGGCAATGGAACAACAACATGAAGCATGGCCAAGGAACATGGGCCAAGCCTAATGGCGAATCCTATACTGGCGAGTGGGTGCATAACAAGATTGACGGGACCGGAAAGTATACCTTCGCACCCAACCATGTCTACGATGGTGGCTTCGTTAACTTCATGAAACAAGGATTTGGACGAGAAACCTTCCCCAATGGGCATAAATTCGAGGGATTCTATAAGGATGGGCTACCAGAAGGCAAGGGCAAATATAATTGGTCGGATTCTGTCTATTACTAAGGGTAATTCAGCCGGGGACTCAGGCATGGGAAAGGAATACACACTCATCCTGAAGAGACCTACGAAGGAGACTACATGAACGATGAACGCCATGGATAAGGTACCCTGACGACTGGGAACTTGGCTAAGTCTGGTTGTTTCAGCAGAGGAGTATTCGTTGGTAACTCATCCAAAGCGTGTTCCACGTCCCCTGAAGCTTGATTTCTCTGCCATTTTCTAATTTTACTCTTTCTATCTCCTCTTCTAACTTAAATCTTTACTCAATTGGGTAGTATATAACTTGATGGTTCATGCTTTCATATTGGTCTTTTTGTTCTCGAAAAGCTGTTTCTGACTCAGAAGTGTTTACAGTGGGTTGGACTGCACCATCTTGCGCTCTCCTCTACTCTTGTGCGTCAGAGGGTCTCTCTCGAAAACTCCTGTATTCTGTGTCATTCGCGTCATGTTCTGCGAAGTCTCGTTCGTGTTCTCTGATATCAGTCTGTGCTTCTTCTGTCTATTCTTATTCAGAAATGCTCCGATATACTAGGGGAGCTCCTTGGACTTTCTGAGCCTCTCCATCTTTGCTTACTCGAAGTCGATGGGCTCCGGACTTCTGCTGACATGGCTGATGTGTTCGGAGGTGATATTACGTGCCAGTCCTTTCAGATTGTTTTTCCAGCCTTACTCATTTACCTCCTGCCTAGGGGGCTACTTCTCATCAGGATTGTATTCATAGTTCTAAGTCTTGAGTTTCTGTTTGATGATGCTTTCGTAAGGCAATAGTATATTGGGATGGCTACGACTATTTGTGAAGTGCAGGGACTGGCTGAGACTCGAGCACCCCGTGGTTGCAACTTTCTTAGATTGTGGCCTATCCTGGTTATTGAGTGTGCAGTCGACTCCAACTTTATCAGTCAAACAGCTTCTAAGAGTGATTGTGATCTTGTTAAGATTCTGGAGTGCATTCACCAAATGGTGGTCTTCCATAACTATGTCCCAATCTTTGGGCAGATTCTGGAAACAAGGTATGTTGGGCCTGGAAAAGTCGCTTTTCTGATTCAGGCGACTCAGATTTGGGGTCAATATGCCTCTCGACCCCAAATAGTCATCTTCATCGAGGTTTTCTTCCAGGTTCGATTGGATCTATTTGTATAATCTGAAGAATTCGGACACATCAGAACTGGAATGTGCCGTGTTGCGACCTCTCATATTGTCCTGCTGGACTTCCATCAGATTTTTGTACTCAGACTTAAATTTCTTGAGGTTGGACATTCGCATGTCTAGATATTCGAGATCCTCTCCCAAGGACTGCCGGAACTCTCGCATCACCTCATCACAGGAATGCAGCAGCTCTTTCTCCTTCCTCCGAACAACTGCTACTATTTGTTAGAAGCTCTGCGAAATATGGGACTTCGCTTTTTCTATGCGCTGGCTCAAAGAACTATCGTAGTCTTTGATTCTCCTTTGCTTAATCTGTAGCATCTCGATCCTCTAGTTAACCTCGAGTTTTCTGAAGCCAACTTGTTCAGCTAAGTAATTCATGCCTTTGTTCAGCGGCATGAGGTGGTGATCTTGGTGGGCCTTACTCAGCACGCATTTCAGACAGAGAAGCGAATTATCACACGTGAAGCACACAAGATTGGGCTACTAGAAAGGATGAAGTTCGCACGTGTGCGAGATTGGACTTTTGTCCGAAGCACTTTAGCACTTGGAAAAGAAATGTTTGGTTGATGGGGTAATGTGTTCGAAGGAGGCTTCATCCGAATACATCTTGGGGCTCGTCAGGAGATGGGAGACTTGCTGGCGATTACTGTTGACTTTGAACTCCGAAGTTGTGAGGTTTCGAGTTCTGTAGTTCATGACAGGATCCTCGGATTCGCTCTCATCCTGCTCCTATTGTATATGATATGGTTAGTAGGAATGTTCGGGCGCCTTGGAAGAGTCGAAGAGTGCGAGGGTGTCCTGAAGTTCGCCCTTGATGTAGTTTTCTATGGATTATACGGCCGCGGAATCTAGCACCGACAACTAAACAGAATATAAAATTGCTATAGATGTTGGCGGGGAATGTGTTAAGCCTATATTTAACGACTATTTTTTATGCTGTCCTCTCAAACAACAGGCAGCATAAAGAACAGCAAGCATCGAGTAGCGCTCAGCCGCAATGGCACGGGGTGGGTCTTACCTGATTGCAGATGGAGCACACTGCCTCGTCTTGCCTGCTAGTCTGGGATCTCCTCTTGATGGTGATGAAGGTGAGGCAGGCAATACAGTAGATGTGCTGGCACTGGAGCGAGACTAGGAATTCAGGGGTATTGCGGCAGTGGATGCACACACACTCTTCTTCTTCGGAGTAATGAGAGTTCATAGGCTGGGAGTTGAGTTAAGCTAGTTCAATTAAAACTCTCCTCGATTGCAGTTATTTCCCTATATTATATTCGAATTTGCTCGCTAAATTTTACCAGTCCGAGTCCCTGCTTACTCGAGACGCCACAACGTACTCCCCACAAGATGCTAGTCGATACCTCCCTTGCTGATGAGTCGGGGTGGGTGGTGGGAAGAAGTGAAAAAAATTCCGACGAGCCGGATTTGAACCAGCGACCTAAGGATAACCACAGAACTCTACAGTCCTCCGCTCTACCAACTGAGCTATCATCGGAATATGCTAACTAGGCTGTAAAGGGACCTTTATTTCTTGGGTCCAGAGATATATCATCATTATTCTTCAACAATGTGGATATGGTATGGCTTAATTTCTTTAGTTTTGCGCTTGATCCTAAATGCCTATTATTTACACTGGCTGTAGATACGTATCCACGCAGACGAGAAAATATCAGTTGGGTGTTATAGAGTCTTGGTAACGCTAGGCTTCGTTCTTCGTTATGATCGTGAGAAATCTCCTACCGTCAGTCATAATGACGCCCATAAGTTCGTTCAGTCTTTTCAGCTCTTGCTTTTTTAGCGCCTTCTCGATCTTGATATATGACTCAAGTTTAGGCTTCAACGCTTTGTAAAATGGAAGTAAGTACTAGTCTCGATCTATCCCCGCTTCTCCGCCCTAAGATATAGAGTGCGCTAGCTCTTTCGCTGGAGGCTTTCGGGGCTTTATTTGACCAGAAGGTAATGATAGATGTATCTGCAGCAAGTCAGGAGCAACGATAGAGTTCTTTTCATTGAGAAGTTAGCTGTATCCAGCCTTAATACGCTGAATCTTATACCATGTTTTGAAAAGAACTGTAGGCTTCGTCCTTTTGTTTGCAAGCTGGGATTAGTACTCCGGCATGTTCTCGGCAAACTGTTATAGAGCATTATTGAGGACGTAGGCGTAGTCACAACCAGGCCATCCTCTCTTCCGGATGGTGTCTGTACAGCGAGTGACTAGTTTCCGCTTCTGGACTGCATATTTAGCGAGGGAATGCATGAACTTCAAACGATGCTTGCTCTATTCGTGTCGGTATCCCATTTCCTATTTTTTGTATGACTATAGATAAGGTTTGATGGAGGGAATCTTGTTTGAGCTTCCCCCCTGTTTGGTTAGCAGCGATGCCAGACTGCTTTCGTCATGCCTAAAACTTTATAATATTGGCAGTTCTGGGCATGAAACGCTTGATGATACTCCGACTGGGGGTTTTGATGGCTCTTTTTGGACTACCGATGGCTGGGTTTGAGGTATTTGCTGGACTGAAGGGGGTCTAATTGGAGGTTTATTGGCTGCTGTGCTATTCTGTTGGGCAGTGGTGCCAAGATGTTTGTCGATTGATCTCGAGGCAGCAAGGCTTTTGGTGGACTGAGCCTAAGTAACTTTACCAGTGACTGCATCCTTCTTGCTGCGGATATCCTCTTTTTCCTTGAGTATCATCTGTGTCTTTTTATCGGACAACATCTTTTGCTCTTGTTTGATACTGGTTCTTTTTGGTTGTTCAGCAGGTATTCGGGGCAGAGTCTCAGTCTTCTGGGTGGTCACAGAGGGCCCCTGCCGGAAGTGGTAGTTATTATTGGGAGGCTGTGGGGGTCTTCCCGGGGCCAGGATCTCTTTCGATGGCTGACCTGAGGAGGCCTGAGGCTTTTCTTTGGTTGTCTGGATTTATTGTTTCAGTTTGCTGTCTGCAACCTCTAGGAGTTTATCCAGCTCCTCATGCTTGGCTTGTTCTGCTTTGCTAAGTTTTATGGCTTCCTGCTTTTACTTGCGCTCTTCATGAACTTCGCGCTGCTTGTTCTTACGATCAGTGGCGAGCTCTTTGTTGAGTATCTTCTCATAGAGGAGTACTTCTTCGAGAGCTACGGCTTCCTCCGCAATGATCCGGTTGTGTATTTCGACCAATATTTGCTACAGATTAGAGTTCTCTTCCATATGGGTCGTGGAGAGAAGGGAAGTTTACTCTTATACGTAATTATTGAAGTGACAAGGACTGGAGAGCCGTGAAATTGATAGTGCTTCAAACTAAATATTAGAAAACAATAGACACTTGAATACAGTCTTTCCTCATTCTCAATATTAGTACACATCGAGTCAAGAATTCTATTTAGCCAGCCAAATGAAACCCACTGTCCAAGCTGATCTATGTATTCCTACATATGCTTTACTCTCTCGCGATTCCCTTTCCTCTCACTTTCTTAGATAAGATACTCTTTGCCGGCAAGTACAAGATCGCAAGCAAGATGAAGGCAGGCTCCTTCGGCACTGTCTATCTCGCCAAATACAATAACAAATAATTCGCACTGAAGCTCAGCAAAAAGGACAGCACTGACCTACTCAACCTAGAAAAGGAAATCTATCAGATGCTTGATGCTGCCGGAAACCCTCCTGGATTCGTACAGTACTTGTAAAGTGGGGTGGAAGGTCCGTTCCACTTCATAGTGATGGAACTACTCGGGGCTGACCTTGAGGATCTCCTGAGTCTCATACCCAGCAAGCAATTCTCAATAAAAACAGTGCTCATGATCGGACTGCAAGTCATCGATCGACTAGAAACCCTCCATAAATTAAACTATGTACACAGAGATCTTAAACCAGATAATTTGGTTATCGGAACAGGCCCAGCAAAATCAACAACCGTCTATCTGATAGATTTTGGGCTTTGTAAGAAGCTGCCCAACAAAAAGGATACCGAGCCGAAGAAGACTGGGTTCCATGTGGGGACTTACCGGTTCATGAGTGTGAACGCCCATAACACCTTAGAAATGTGCTAGAGAGATGACATCGAGACGTTAGCCTACGTGCTGATGTTTGTGCGGGAAGGACGAGTGCCTTGGCAATCAGTCAACATCGACACGAAGCAGAACATTGAGAAGATCAAACAAATGAAGTTCGGAGTGACCAAGAACTCCTTCAATAAATAGGTGCCCCAAGAGATATTCGACATGCTGCAATATGCAAGGAAGTTACAGTTCATGTAGGCTCCCAATTACGATCACCTGAGAAAGTGTCTAGGAGAAGCATTGAGGCGTTACAGTTTCAAGAATGATTTGGGGTTTGACTGGCTCAAACTGGACTTGAAGTAGCTAAGGAAGCTGAGTCCTGCTCGAAACAAGCCTAATCCAGCAATCGTGCCACGGGTAGAGTCGCCCAAAATCAACAAGAGAATAAGATAAGATATGGGGGCTATTCAGCCTACTAAGAACAAACAGCAAGCCCACAGACCACAATCACCTTTGGCTAAATAGTTAAATGTCCTGGACAAGGAGATAGTTGCGGTCTTTAAATTCTGCTATGAGCCTGACAATGTGTCGGTGTTCAACCAGCCTGCGAACCTGACTCCCCCAAAAAACCCATAAATACTCAAACAGACCAAGCCCTAGACTGTGCCACTGAAGAAGGAGGATAGAGTCCAAAACAATCCAAACAAGAGTGAGAGTGGGGCGAAATGGCGGCCCATGTCAGGAGCAAAGACAGTAGTAGTTAAAGGCAAGTAGGATTTAGGGAGAATAGGGAGTGCAGAGAAGAAGTATAGAGTTGGATAGTTGCTGAGCAAAGGAGAGGGGTTGAAGTACACGGGCCCCCGCATCGTGATAAACAGATAGGCCAAATACAAAATATGAAACCTAAGAAATCTTTGACTAAATCAGCAGGCAGGCCAGAGAGTGAGCCAGCAGGTATAGAACTATCTGCGTAGTGTTGCTGCTCTATTTTCTAATAAGGTGTTATTCTTTTCCTAATGGCTTGATCCCGTTTATTTATAGAAAATGGAATTTAACATAAAACGCATATAGCCTCCAATCAATGATTGCCGACTTGTCTAATGTTACACGCCTACCCTTTTCACTCTTTCGCCCATTATATATCGATGCCCTGCTCTCACCACTTCTATCCCCTCCAGTCACTACTCCCCCTCAACTAAGATAGAACCACCATCTTTGATGAGCTCACTCCCCAAAGAATCCCTCCAACACCTCTCCTTCCTGCAGGATTATACTATCTGCTACAAAAGGCCTCACTTCAAGATGCCCCAGATTATCCGCCTCACCGTTACCCTCCAACACAGAAACAGGTTGACTTTCAAATGGGAGGAGACAGCCATGGCTTTGACTTTAGGACAAAATATGGAAAAGAAGAGTAAAAAACCCTAAATTTTCTACAATCGGTCCGGTTATCTGCGGTTTGAAGCATTTTAAAATGAGGGAAATAGTCCTGGTTCAGAGGAGGTTCTGGGGATCTGGCCGCCTTCCCACTGCTCGACCATCCACGACCATGGAAAAGCTTTCGGACTGATCAAAGTGTTGGGAGGAGACATACAAGTAGAATCTCAAACAAGTATGGCCAAGAAGGCTACACGTATTTGACGCTACTTCTACTGCATTCATCGACTGGTCAATCTGTATCATCAGACATTTATCACTCTCCAAGCCTATATGAATTCAGATGACGTCATAGAGTACTTTACAGTCATGAAAGAAAACCCTAAAGACAACTCCTCAAATCTCATTGAATACTATCCGCAGCATGATTGGCGAAACTATAGTAACTGCACAGTAGATGGGATAGCGAGAAGGCTAAACAAGACGAGAGACCATCTCATTCTCACATATGACGTAAGTTTTATTGGGCGAGTACGTCGTTATTACGGTTTGTGGAAAAATAGTGTGGACAGTCGCACCCAACACTAAGACAGGTATTTGGGGATGATGCGGTGGACTGCTGCTTGTTCAAGTTCATGCTGGCCATGCAGCAGGAGTATAACAGCATGACCGAACTCAAGTGAATGCTAAAAATAGATTCCAACATGAATAGTTTTCTAGACAAAAGATTTAAAAACTGAAGAATAATTATGTCTTAATTTTTTAGGTTTCAGCCAGCCAAACATATTTATCCTCTCGACATAGTATGGGAGTCATCAAATACATCGGATTCATGGGCTTAGGCGTAGGCTTCGCTGCCTTCTGCTTCCAGACCACAGTCCTCCACCCCTGGCACATGCGCATGATCGACGAAGTCATGCTGCTCAAACGGGAAGTGCTCAATCTGAGTGCCCGCATCGTGGAGATGGAGGATTAGAACATCGACCTGCTCACGGAACTCGAGACCCAGATCAGGCAGAATAAATATGACGTATGACCCAAATACTGATGCAGAAAGCACACTCTAATCCCTCAAGGGCAATCTATTGAAAGGAATATCAATGACGGAGGACAGAACTTATCTATTCGTTATACGCCATTCCAAGCACAATAAATGGTGACGAGGTATTGTACAAATGCTAGGGTTTACAGTATCAATTCCCAGAATCTTCGATCTATGAGCTGAGGAGTCGTTCGTATGGGTAGATACTGCTCTTGTGGCCATCGCTCCATACTACAGCCACTGCGTAGTTGCCCTTTTCCTCGATCCTCACTGGCTCCACATCGGCACTCACATGTTCTTTCTTCAGGATTTGTCTCCCCGTGAACTCCTCGATGCACAGGGCACACTTGCACTTGGACCTTAAGGTGAAGGCTGATATCTCCTTCCTGACGTCTTCGGTCTCAATCACAACTTTCTTAGTTTTTTGGTTGTAGTGCACAATAGGCACAATATTGGGTTTATCTGCTTCCTGGAGGATCTTGTTGGTGATGTCCAGATAGGCCTTGACGACACTGTGCTGTTTGGGCAGCGTCAACACCACTGGGCTTCCAATATCACTGAACTTTGAAATTTGACTGTTCAAGGGAATTCTCACATTACTCTATACAGTTCCATTAATAAGGGGTAAAGGAGTGAAAGTGGAAGTTGCTTACCTTGATTCCGAATTGTTCGCTTATCATCTTGAGGTAACCGGGTCCGAACACCTGGTCTTCATGTTTGCACTTCACACACTCGTGGTAGGCCATGTTCTCGACCACTCCCAGAATCTTTACTCGCATGTCCTGGAACAGCTGAATTCCTTTTACCACATCCACGAATGCCAAACGCTGGGGTGTTGTCACGATAACTGCGCCATCGAAATTTATTTACTGGCAGAGGGTGATCTGAATATCTCCGGTACCTGGTGGCATGTCAACTATTAAGTAGTCAAGGTCTCCCCAGTATGTCTGATAAAGCAGTTGGGAGACCACGTTAGAAACCATGGGTCCTCGCATAACTGCAGACTTATTGGCCACGAAGCCGAATGAGATACACTTAAGTCCGTCAAAGTCCACAGGTTCGATTTACTTAGGATTATCTTCTCGGGGAGTGAGTGTCTGCCCTTCCTTATTGATGAGCGTGGGCAGAGAAGGACCGTAAATGTCAGAGTCAAAGATACCCACTTTGAGGCCGAGCTCTTTGAGGGTACACGCAATGTTGATGGCTACTGTACTTTTTCCGACTCCTCCTTTGCAGCTAGAGACAGCGATGACTCTTTTCACGTTCTTCAAGCCGAGCTTCCTCTTGTCTTTATTTTCTGATGTGTCAGTGCCCTTCGGAGCAAGTCGCACGTTGACATCACTGAAGCCAGATTTGAGGAGCTACTATTTGATTAGAGTTCTGAGCCTACGATAGTCTTTGTCGAGGCGTAGTTGGACGTCAACTTTGTTGCTATCGATGGAATGGTTGACGACGGAACCGGAGTCAAGTATGCTATTGCCTTGTTCATCCTTGATGAGCTTGAGTATGGACTGGAGCTTCTGGAGGGGTGCATTGGAGAAGGAGAAAAAGAGTTTGTTATGAGGAATAGGGAATCGCCTGAAGGACTTGAAAAGACTGAACATGGTACTGGTTGGTCTTAAATGTGAGGATATTTCAGATATAAAAGAGTAAGGGAGGATTCAAGTATTTTTCTGAAGAGCTGGCAGTGTGCGTGACAATAAAATTATGGACTAGCTAGAAGCCTATTCTTTCAAAATATTATGTCCAATTATTTAAAAACCGGCCAGCACGCAGCCATCCTGAGCATACCCATGATTGCTGACTCCTATACATCCACCCCCCATACTAAATCTAATACTGAGTCTGCTCACATCCGCAACCCTACACCACTACGTGCTACCTCTAAGCGCAAAACATAAAAGGTTTCCCTCGTCAAATACCTCATCCCCCAGTCTACCCTACTCCACATCAAACACCCCAACCTCTCCCATTAAACCAAACTACGCTTCACAAAACCTAAAGAAAACAATAGCACGCCTCCCAGACCATAAACAGACAGACCCCCATAAGCTTAGTCACCTGAACTCGGAGACAGTCCAGCCTTTTTTCAGCGAGAAGCAACAGCGAACCCCGAAAATCACATTGAGATTGCAGCGTCAAAAAAACAGCCAGAATCCAGCTAAATGGTCATGTTCTCGGACGCCATCAAAAAGAGTTCAGTTGCACCTTTCCTTGTCCCAACCAACGGCTATGTTCCTCCTTTCAGGAAACAAGAGAATAGTGATTTGTACGTCAAGATGAGTCCGATCGATAGTGTAGTAATGGCATTACCCCCTGAACCCTTCGCCGAGAAATAGAAAGATATCGTGACCTTCGAGGATGACAGTCTGGGACTGGAGTAGGACTCAAACCTTCTAGCGAGAGAGCCCCCTAACCCCATCAATCATAACGATGCAACAGTCCGCACATTTTCAAAGAACTCCGATACCGAGAGGAGCAAACATAGTTTGAAGAAAAGCAAGCGAGTGATCGTAGCTGATGTTTTTAAGAAGCACGAAGCTCGACTCTAGAATGAGAAACAAAGACAACACTTGGAACTCCATGAGTCCAAAAAGATCTCTCCACCCAAAGCGCAGCCATCAGCACCTAATAGTTTTCATAGATAGTCTCGCAAACCAATTTTCCCCAAGGGCTCCGAACCCTCACCCATTCAGAGATCCAAACTGGCAGCCAAAAACGATCTATACTCCTAGAGCCTCTAGAACAATGATATCCCTCTGCTCATCAAGTCCATATAGTCGGTACTCTCTGCTGAGCCTAAAGAATAGCTATCTCATCCCGATAAAATCATGCTAAAAAAAGCAGAAAATGGGGGTGCTTCGGTCAGTGTGTTTCGGAGGACCCTGTTTGAAAGACAGATCGCCTGCATTAATAAAAACATATCCAGTCTCGAAGGCAACCTTCTGAATAAGCATGAAAAAGGAAGACATATTCCAATACTGCCTCTGGGGAAGGTAATGGTGCTAAGAATCTACGATAACTGGGGAGACCCCAAGTATGTTGGGCTTAATGGTCTCGAATTTTTCGACGACTCCGGAAGTCTCATCCACCCTCAGAAAGTATACTTCGATCCGAGCCAAGTGAGTCTATCGACTATGGCTGGCGAACAACGTGTGACCAGCAAGTACTACCAGCTATTGGAGACTGATACCAATGCTTTGCTCGAACTCAGTGACACGAGGGTTAATAGTATCAACATCGTGTTCAGCACGTTCGTCAAAGTGTCAATGGTCAGGATCTGGAACTACTGCTGCCATCCATCCAATCGAGGCATCAAAACTCTAGAGATTCTGTTTGACGGCACGATCATATTCGCAGGAGAAGTCAGGGAAACTAGGAATCGAGCTGGTAATGAACGTTGGAAAGACTGCGAGTACATCCTGATGACAGAGGACAAAGCCATCTTCTCAAGGATTCGAAGTAATGACTGGCTCGGGAGAGTTGACACTACTCTGTTGAATAAAGTCCAAAGTGTGGTCGATGACGATTCTATAACTGTGAAAGACAAGAAATCGTCGATGCCTTGCTGCACGATTACCATCAAAGCACACGAAACATACGGTGACGGGCTGTTCTATGGCGTCAGCCGGATCAAACTCTACGATGACCAGAATCGGGAGATTGCCTACAAGATATTCCTGATTTCCAGAAACTCACTCATCGAGCTCCCATCATTTAGCAAAGAAATCAGTCTGGAACAGGAGCTGTGCATACAGATAGAATCGCGGTTTCCGTCCAAAATCAGTTTCCGTAACGCAGGCAACATGCGATCCATCAAGAGGGGAGCTCTCACTCTAAAGCAGGGGCAACATGACCCCAAATCCTATAAACTCTAGCTGCAAATGCAGAAAAACTAATCACAGTATTTGTTCTTCAACCATAACCCACGGTACGTCAAGACTCTCGCCAACCACTCTCTGGCCGGTTGTCCCTATGGCAAAATCGTCACGCTCTCAATTATCAAAACTTGGGAGCCTATCCTAAAAAAGACTACTATCAATAAACTGGAGCTTTTGGATGTCAATGGTGTGCCTCTATTGTCTACAGGCAATATGCAGTTCCGCTCTAGCTCCAAATTAGACCTCATGGCTCTAAGGGAAGTTGCACCTTTCTAACACATACCAAGTCAGAATCTTATACAGCTTGCTAAAAACGATCAATAGACTGAGACTGAACTGGAGCTGACACTGATTCTTGACGAATGTGTCCACCTAGCGAGTCTGTGCATATGGAATCCTGTTGATCAATTTAAGCAGGAAGGCATCAAGGAAATTAAAGTAAGTATCGATGGGTGCACGGTGTATTCAGGATTCGTGGGGAAAGGGACCTTTAACAACGCGTACTCATGCATCCCATTGGACTGGAAGGACAACCGAGGGTTACAGAACAGCATGAGCAGCGTGAAGGAAATGGCTGACGACCAGGAGTCCTTCAAGAGGGTGGTGCAACTGGTGGACGAGAACAAACTGAGGCTGAAGGGTTCTGCATTCTGAGCTTTCGCGCCCAATCTATTCTGTTGTTGGTTTATATACAACGCTATCACTATTTCTGACTCACTCATCATTATTACATTTATTGGGCCAAAGATACAAAGGAAGAGTTTCTCTTATTTACAGAGTCATCAGACAAACATCAAACATAGACTCAAGGAATAGTCGTAGCCCTCACGCTTCCGCATGTACTTTCGTAGGCGTCCAGAACAACGTCGCACTCCGTTCTTGAAGCACACTCCACCGGCATTCCGTTGTTGCAGATGATCTTCACAGGGCTCTTGTATTGGAATGGTTCGCTGCCCCATTGAGGCTTGCCCTTTTATTTCCAGGTGATGTCGACTGCTTTGGGGTGGAGTGTGTGTGTTGCGACAACGGCCACCACGAGTAGAACAAGGACTGCTGTCCTGAGGATTGCCTGCATGGGAAGGGCAGAAGATGGGTTGGTGTGATAATGTTTTGGTATTTGTATTAATATTCGAGCACTCCGATCCGTACAGCAGAATATAATGGCTCTGCTATTAAAAATAGGGCGGGCCATGTCTATACTGTTATGGTGTTATGCTGCTCCACAATACTGCAACAACTTGCCAACTCTCCTACTCCTTCAAATATAGCTCAGGTTCGATTGGTTCATCTGATAGGTTGTTTTCATCATCCTCACAACATTACTATAATCAGCCCAGACGGGACAGTTCACCCCGCAGTCTCTCCAGTCTCGACCTCAGGGAGCAGTCCAGGAAGGTGGAGCCACTGTAGATCTGCAGCCCACCGAGGATGCTGTTGTCGACTTCATAGGACACCTTGAAGGTGACACCTTGTCTGCCCTTCTGGAGGGATTCAACAACTCGTCTCTTCTCCTCTTCGGAAAGGTCCTGGGCTGAAATCACCTTGATGTCCTCTTGCTTGTTGAGGATCTTATAATACTCCTGGTACTTCTCGATGATCTTGGGCAAGTCCGACAGTCTGAATGTCGTGAAATAGATATATGAAGGCAGAAGTACTCACCTTCCGGCATCCACCAAAGTGTTCAGGAAGTTCGAAGACACTGTGTTCAGGCCTCCAGTCACAGCTGACTCCAGCACTTCTCTCTGTTGCTGCTTCTTCAGTGCGGAGTTCTTCAAGAAATCGCGGAAAGGCGAGCTGGTGTTCAAAACCTCTTGGAGGTAACGGAGGTCGTCCAGAACCAAGTGCAGGGACTATGGAGGGTTTGATATTTTGTGTTCAAGGCGAGGGGTATACTTCGTTCTGACTGGCGACGGTAAAGAGGGAGCCAGCGTATCTGCCGGGGGCATTATCAGCGAGAGCAGGAGCCTTGTGGCCTATGTAGGGAAAAGAGTAAAGGTGGGTGACGAGTGAAGGGTACCTGGGACCGACTTGATGGATGCTTCGGCAGCAAAGAAGTACTTGGAGAAGTGAGAGAACTTGGACAGCATAGTGCTTATTATTGTGTTTGGGTGATATTAAATAATTATTAATAATTGAATATCTGGACAGGGCATTGTACAACTCTATAGGAACGTACTGTGATGTGGGCCAGAGAAGATAGCCTGGAGGGTTGCTGGAGGTAGAATGGGTTGTCGACGGCCAAGGCCAAAATAAACTAAATTAAATCAGGAAGTCTAGGCAATGTTCTTGCATTCTTGACGGTACTTCCACAGGAAAAACAGCAGGGGCAGCTAAACATTGTAACTCGGTTCAAAGTGGGGTAGTGTACTTTCAGGATCCCGATGATCACAGAGCAGAATACTGCGAATCCGTGCATAGACTTCAGGTTGTTCCACGTGCTGTTGTTCTCCTCCTCCGACATCCAGGTCCGCGGCACGAAGATGAAGAAGAAGATGTCCAGCACCACCAGCCCGATCACTATGAAGAACACCACGTTGGTCACGAAGTACTCCCTGCTGCTCACGAAGATGAAGTAGCAGAACATCACGAACACGAAATTGAAGTCCGATCGAATGAGACAGGCCCAGGCGGAGATATGCTAAAGAGGGATGAGGGGCGGGAGGTACGAGTATGGCGAGCATGAGCATCTCGATGCGGTGGCTATTGGCGGTGGAGTTAATGGCCATGTGCTGAGGTACGACTATTGGTTTTGGACAAAATTGATTCTTAACTTCTTACGCAATCATAACGACTAAATGGCCCTACTTCAAATATCTCCTGTCAAATTTACCACCAATTAGATATAGATTATGTACAAAGACTAGGCATATCCTCAAAGTACTCTTTGCTCGCTAATCAACGTCTGCGCGACAAGGGAGTCAGGCTCATGTCTCGCTTCACGCACGAACGCATCCATTTCCGTCGGCGTATGCAGTCCAGAATAGTCTGTGTCCCGTGGAAGTTTTGGATTATGTCCGAGGCGTATTGGAAACCTTCCTCGTCGGTCTCATCTACCTCTATACCGACTGTCCACGACCCTTCCCACTCGTACCCCACAGGAGGCTACTCCTGCGGCAAAAGAGCCAGTTTTCCTGATGCATCGGACCATTTGTTTTCATTCTGCATAGGCTACCCCCACTTCCCCAGCCACCAGCGCTGGTACTCATATACGTAGTATATCTTCTTGACTGGCATCTCAACAGCAGGCAACAGCATCGAGGAAGTGAAGGTTTTGCGGATTGTAAGTAGAATTGGGTTCGGATTGTTGTGTAGGGATATGTAGAATTTCTCGAAGAGTATGCGACAGTAGGATAGAACCACGTAGGCTATTTCCCTGCCTAGCTTGCTTCCCAAAAGTAGGCCACCCCACAGTCCTAACACCAACATAGCCTGGAAGGACAACAAGAGAGGAGCCAGGATGGGGATCCACAAGGCCATGAATACTTCCCTCATGAGCGCAATGAACTCAGTCTTGTCGGTGCTGTAAACCTTGTCCTGAATCTGATCGTGCACCTCACAGTACATGTTGAGAGATCTCTGCAAAAATACGAAGTTATCCAGAGGCACAATGATTCTTTCCCGAGGATATTTCCGCGAGTACCTCTCCGCAGCGAAGAAAATGTGATCTTTACAGTACACCAAGAAAATCCCGAGTCCGCACATGCAGATGCGCGGTGACACGACCAGCAAGGTCAGAATCAATCCGAAGATCGCCGTATGAAAGGGTCTATTCCAGGACAGAACCTCTCTCAGGTAGTTGCTGATTTTAACGATGAAGTCAATACGGTTCGAGAACTTGAAGAGGACAGCACCGAGGGTCAGGAGATCTAGTTTCGTGTTATCGGAGGCGGAAGAGAACTCGACGATTTCGTTTTTGAGTTGTCGGCTGACGGCGTTCGATTTCTTTTTGAGGAGATCGTAGCGCATGCGGATGTTGACTTTGAAGACGAGGACTGCGGAGGTGGAGTCATCGACTTTGAAGGTGAGGGCGGGATTGTGTTTCTAAATCAGGGTCGAGAAGATAAGTGGATAGGATTGGTATGCTCTGAGGAGAATGAACAATCGGAGGTAGTTAACTGAAATAATTAAAGGAGAGGAGAGGATGCTATATTGGTTATTAATTTTTGTTCTTTAATTAGTTCTTACGATGTCTTTAGAAAACACTAATTTTTTGTCCAGCGCTGTCGAAACCCCCCCCAGCTTCTCAGACCCCACAGTTTCGTGCAGCTCGAAGGAGTAGTACAGCAGCATGTTGTCCGGCACCACGAACTGGTTCGTCTCCATGAAGGGCACCACGTTGTTCCGGTTCACGTGCTGCGAAGATGTCCTGAAACTATACGCTTACGAAATCTGGTGTTTTTATTGTATGGTTGCGAATGTAAATAGTAACGGGTTGGTGCAGATAAAATCGTGTAAAGGTGGGGGTACCTTGACGAGGATGAAGAAAGCCCGATGCTTCTCAATGGGTCGATCGAGCTTGAGACACTCGAACTCGATCTGGTGGCTCATGGCGATAATGTGTATAAATGGTAGGGAGTTATGTGATTTTAAAGTGGTCGAATTGATTGTCGCTGTCTGACGAGTGATAACATTAATTATACGAATATGCTTGTTTCTTTGAATACTAAGTATGAAACTGGACGGCGCAGCTTTTCATCAGCCAATCCGCTATAGTCACGCCGAGTAAATGCTACAACGCTCGTCACCCAATCATAACTATTTTATGATTAGGGTTTCCCGGTTCGAGCCCTCGAAGAACTCTGATAGCCGGCATCCTCGGTGTTCCAACAGACTCCGCTGCGGGTACGTTTGCATCAGATTGAAATCCCCCAGCTCATCCTCGAATTACTCCCTGCAGAAGGCACTCACGTACTCGAATAGTGACTCTATCGTGTTGCTCTGCTCGAAGGCCCTCTTCGCCGATTTCCCAGTAAATGGCATCCTATAGAGTATATCTATGGTGTTGGGCCCTTCAGGCGACTTTACAAACTTCTGCCTGAGTTTTTCGATATCGGCCAGTCGATCATTCCTGTCCTCCTTCCTGAACTTTGATTCCTACCTTTTGACCTGGAACTCCTTTTCTAGCTGTTTGTAGATCTCCTCTTGTTCATCCTTAAGTACTTTGCTCTCACTTCTATGAACCATAGATCCCAATCCCTTAGAGCTCAGCTCTTCGATCTGCTTTTCTGTTGCTTATTCGATCTTTTCGGCATTGGTGCTCATAGAAGCCACAGGGTTCTTAAACTAGTCGATTGTTTGTTTGAGGATCTCGACGATTTGCTCCGGAGACTTATCATGGATGCTCTTGGCAGGGAGACTGGAGAGGAAGGTTTCTGAGTTAGTCACTGGGTTGTAGGCGTAACATGCGAAGCCTGGCAGTTCGGTCATGCGTAGGTGTTTCTGCAAGATGGCGTAGTCGTCAGAGTTGTCGAACAAGCCATACACCACAAAGTTGTTATTCTAAACTGGATAAAAATACTATAGATTCAGATTTTTTACGACAAAGTTGACGATATGAGGATCGTTCATCAACACCACGAATGCGAGGGTTACTGCCTTTTCGGCCTCCTTGTGCACATAGACGATTAGAGGTTTTTTGCGGGTATATGCTTTGATAAGGTTCTGAAGTTGCAGCAGTCTCACAAAAGCGGGGTTACTGAGGCGAAGTTTCCGAAGGAGAAATTGATGTCCATGTTTACTGACTTCTTCAAAAATCCGATAAACGCCTTGTTCCTCGCAACTTGTTGGTTGGACCTTTCAGCACGTTTGCGGTACTCAGGATCGGAGTTGAGCTTCTAAGCGTAACCTTTGAGAAGACTTTGGATGCGGTCTACTTCTTCACGAGAGTTCGAGACCACAGAATTCTGTGGTTTCTGGACGAGGGAGGTCTGTACAGTGATTTTGAGTTCAGGGAATTCGGAGTTGAATGCTTATTTTTTGCCTTGGATCTTCATGTATGATTGTATTGTTTGTTGGGACTGTCGGCATTTTACCTTGAAGCATGATTTGCCTATCAATCTCCTACTCGTTGAGTTAGTTATTGTCTTCGGAAGACATAAAAGAGGATTGCGGTTGGGACAGGCCCTCGCTTCCGTAGATGTCTCTTCGGAAATTGTCGATGGCCTGGACGAGATCCCAGCCATGGAGGGAGAGTACGACCATGGCATCGCTAATGCTGTTGACGTTCATGATCTCCATGAGCTGGAAAACCCTATCTCTTTGTTGGTCGCTGAGCAAAAGGAACTACTCCTCCATGATAAAATCGTTGGGGTTGGATTTTGTTCGAGAGTGTACTTATTTTATTGTAACTCTGTCTAACTAAATTTGTTAAATCCCGATAAACTCTTCGAGCCAGCAGACGTGACTTTATTTATTAGCACTAGCATTTTGATTCGGAGAGATGGTTTTTATGGTCAGGACCGTATCGGTTTGGCCTCAATGCCACGTCTAAGAGCCCCTGGGCCACTGCTTTGCTTGACAACATTCAACAACTATAGTCTAGAAAATTTGTAATATCAAAGTATTTCAATCAAAACCAGTATTTTAGTGATTTCGGAACACTCTACAGCTCCTCCAGTTTCATCGCTGTTTGGATTATGATCCTCGATTTGTTACTAATCAGCGGCCATCGATACTTGTCCTCAGTATCCTTGTTGTTCTTATCAACTCTTTGCAGTTTTGCAGAATTCTCCTTCATAAGTTCCCAAAGTCTAGCTTCTATCTTATTACAGATTTATCGCATAGCTCTAGGTTTGTCCGTCACTTTTGTCGCTCTGTACGTGTCCGCCAACAGTACTTCCAGGTATTCTTTCATATAGAGTCTGAGTAAAAACATAAAGGGAGGAGGGATTACTTGGGGTTGGTGTAGGCCAAAGCTGAGGATACCATTGAAGGTAGCACGGCTCCGAAGATCACCGGATCGGTTAGGAAATGCCGGATGTTTCGCGAAAGACGCACTGCAAAGGGGTTGGCTGCGATGTTTGGTAAATCCGGACGCACTCTGAAGTTGTCGACAGTCACTGTCGCGTTTGGCACCTGAACCACGTAGTCTGAGAGATGGGACTCGTTGCCGAACAAGTATGCGAACAGCTGCGTGGCTCCATAGCTGTAGCCGAACTCCTTGCGGAACAAGTAGTAGTCATCGAGTGTGCTGGTCTTGCTTTTAAAGTAATTCTACATCACGTCGCGTGGGACCAGTTCTTTCATCCGCTGATTGACGGCTTGGTTGGTCTCAGACTTCGAGGCTGTGTCCTGGGAAGCTTCTGGGTTTTCCTCCACAATAGAGTGCTGTTGCATGTAGTTGTTGAGGATGTCCTGCAGAGTCACCGTATGCAGAGGAGCCAGCACCAAACATATCTAATCACCGATGAATGCCCGTTTGACTTCAGCTAGCTGGAGTCTGCGGATGAAAGACTCGCGAGACAGCTTGAGATGAGTGTTAAAGACATCGATTGCCTGGCCTGCCATGATGTTCTGCAGACTCGTAGACCGCTTCTCAATCCTGAACAAGTACTCGCGACTGTCCGAGCCGAGGAGGGTTATCACATTGGCAGTCTTTCCATTCCTGACCTCCTCTGACACATGCTCAGAGATCTGTACGATGGAGGGCAACTTCGACATTTCAGACTCTGATCTCTGGGCAGAGTTATCGAAGAGAGGGATGCTCAGTTCCGAGAAGCATCGCGAGAAGCTTCCGACCTGTGAAATCGGCATGCGGCTATGTTCGAGACTAGAACCAAGATTAGTGAGGAGGTTCATGAGGTTCTAGAGGTTGCCCAGCAGGTTGTAGTGTGCCTTCTTGCGGATATTGAAATAGGTCTCCTTCAGAATCTTGGGGTCGGTGATGGTTTTGTACTGCTTGAAAGCATAGAAGATGGATTGGGGGAAGTACACTCCGAGTTTGAAGAGCATCTGGACGAACACAGGGGCTGAGGGACTCTATTGGTGATTCACGAGCAGCATGATTTGGGGAAGCCAGATCAACATCGCCCAGTATGGAATGTCTTCGCTCAGCGTCTGCAAGTATCCCTTGAGGTCCGGATGTTCGAGATTCTCATTGATCATGATGAAGATCTGGGCGAGTTGTAGTCGAGAGGTGAAGGTGTGATACCTGAGAGTATAGGGTAGAACGGCGAGGGCGCTTTTCACCCAGTCCATCTTGTTGGATTCCTTTTGGTAAGCTTTGAAACACAGACTTTGCCAGTCCTTCCATAGGAGAATTGACTGGTCTTCCACTCCCCGAGTGGCCTCAGCGTATAGGTTTGAAGCCTCCCTGTAGTGACCCGTTGCAACCAGACATCGTGCTCTGAGTCTGTTGTATTCAGTTTTGACTGAGTGATCTTCGACCGAAGACGATGCTTCAGCCATGAGCTTGAAGGCTGCAGCATAGTCAGCCCTGTTGTCGACAGAATCATAGAACTGCTCCTTCTTCTTGAGGTAGAGTTCATCGAAGTAGAGCATATCATCAGGGACTCGGTACTTGGAAACTGAGTAGATGTTGAAGATGCGGTCCTGCTTGATGAGTTTGAGGTTATTCCACTCGATGTCAGTATCTGGCGTTAAGCGGCTTTGGTTATCGATATACCCAAACCGTGCTACGGTTTCGATAAGCTAGGAAATACGTTTTTTGAGTGTCGTGAGAATCAAGTTTCTCTGATTAAATATCTTTCTCCAAATGCTAAGATCCTCATATTTTTGTGGAAGTCTCTCTCTCCAAGCATTCATCTCAGCTAACAAGCCTCCGACCACTTTGGTCAGAGACTCAATATTTGCTGTATAGGTTTGTTCGCCTGAAGAAGCAGGGAGTGTTTCTTCCTTGATTTTGTAGCCTTCCTCGAGTTCCAACAAGCACTGGATTCTTACCAAGATATCGTTCTGTTTCTGCTTGGCGTGTTTAGGAAGACCTAGCCACTCCAGTAGTCCGTACATCATAGTCACGTTGATCTACTTGATGCACTCTTTGTTGGGGTCGGCATTAGACACATCCAAGAACTTCAGGAGACTCTTCCCATAGTGGTAAGGTGAACCCTTCAACTCCAGGCTTTAGAGTTCTGAAACCATCGATCTCACATTTTCTCTGTCGTATCTGCAGGCAAATAGTTGGTCTATCTTGAGCTGAGTGTCGTGGGTGTTCTGAGCGACTTCAACGAGGGTGTCCCATTCGTTCAGATTCTTCAGACACTACTTCACGATCTGACTCGAGTATACGCGATCGGCATTCTGTTTGAAGTCAACTTCTAACGCTTCTAGCTCCCCCAGGAAATCGTCTTCAGGACCTCGCTTCAGTGGGTTCTGCTCGATAACTTCTTTACTGTAGGTCTCCATGATGGCAAGTGCATTGTAGTACTCCCGTTGCTGCAACTGCGTATAAGCATTTTTGATGTAGGAGTCGCCCGTTGCATTCATCCTAAATCCATAAATCACATCTTTGTCGCCGTAGCTATGTAGGAGTTCATCCATCATCCAGGATGCAGAGGCTGAAGGGTTATTCTCGAGTTGTTCTTGGAGGAGACCCCATTCTCCGATTTTCGTGCAAATCATATTGATCTGTTCGGGTGATAGGGTCTTGGTGGGAAGCACGAGTTTGAGAAGAGTGAGGCCCCATGGTTTGGAATAATTACTGGACAACAGATATTGTGTCATAATAAGAGGCAGACGTTGACATTAGGGTAGCAACTTGACAGCAGTCGTAAAGGCAGTGCTGATCATTCGATTGTGGTGTTGGGACTGTTGGTCAGATTTGAGCAAAATCTCGTAATACTATTAAAAGCGAGCAGCAGTCTCAAGAACACCAAAGCTCTCAAACGAAGTGGTGTTTGTGCGTAGTGCGAGGCGAGTGAGGAAACGAGTGAAAAACAGCATGATTTCAACACCCTGGAGGTAATCCTCAGCACAGTCGAGTTCCTTGAAATGGTCGAACAGCAGCGTGTAGATCACAGAGATGTCTCCCCCGAAGCTGTTCTCAATCAGAGCATACACCGGGTTGATTGTGGCGCTGTCGCACACCTTCGAAGCGTAGAGAGCGAAGATTCGGATCTTCTGAAGATACTCCGGCTTGGAGAAGTCGTAAGAACGGAGGAACATGCAGAGGAAGTCGAAGTAGCTCCTGGTTAGCAGTTCCTCGTAGATCTTCTCTGTGGCATTGCAGGTCTGGTCACTAGGCTTGATTTTCCTGCGCTCGAAGTGCTCGAAGAATTTCGAGTTATCGCTGAAGAAGGCGAAAAACACCTTACTGATGGGGAACTCGGTGAAGCTGATCACTCCGATTTTGTCGTATCGTTCAGGCAGTTGACCTCCGAAGGCTGCTTCTCCGATGAACATACACTTCCAAATATTGAGGATTTCCATCTTCAGGTCAGAGTCGGGCAGTTTCTCATGGATGGAAAGCATCAAGTCCATGATCTGTGTGCGGTCCTCGGTGTGGAAGATGTTGAACCTTGATGCCAGGATGCGGATCACTATGATAAGGAAGAGTCTCCTAGAAGGATACGTGGCAAGAGTATCTTTGGACTCTTTTTCGTAGTTTTCGTCGGCGTGGAGAAGACTCTTGTCTTTGGAGAAGAGGTCGATGGAGATGATGGACTCTCTTTGGAGCATGGTCTTGAAATCCCCTTCTGGCACGGCTAGTGAGTTGTCGAGGAGTCTGTTGTTCTGGCTGTTTTTGTTGGGGTTTTCGAAGTTGCGCTTGAACAGAGCTGCGACCTGTTTGAGATTGTTGAGGCACGGGTCGATGCTGTTCCGTTCATGCTCAAACAGGATGCGCACGAATGAAATGACCAACTCGATCTTGAAGGTGTTCCTATTCTGGCGACTCTGGGGAACGGGGGCATTTTTACGGCTGCACATCTGCACATACGAATCCAGACCCTCGCGGACGTAGGTATTCAACTCGCGGATGAATGATTGCGACTCCTCATACTCTCTGTACTGGTAGGCCACTTTGACCAGTCTCCTGACGATGTTGCAGATGAGGTGCAGCAGATAGGGGTTGTTGACAGTATAGAGAGTCATGCCGATAGTCTGTCCCGGCGTCTGGCCCTGGCGGACGGGGTTGTTCTGCAGCTGTCCCAGTTCAAACAATTTGAAGATTGTGTTGAGCTGTCCTGCGATCTCTGCATCGGACTCGAACTCCAGCATAATGTTCATGATATTGAGGAGAGTGTAGTGGAAGCGTAAGGGAGGTTCCTGAGTAACTGTATTAGGCATCCCCTTGAGTTTCTGGACTACATTTTTGATCTGCTCGAATTTCTTTTTCGTGTTGGGCCAGAGGATGAGCATCTTTTTTAGCAAGAATAAGCTTCGCCTCATGATGTGTTTCTCCTCCTTGTCTATGCAGTTGTAGAATGATATCTTGATGAAGAAATTCAGGCAGATTTATGCAGCTTTTTCGTTGCTTGAATCGCTAATGATGCGTCTACGTTCTTACTGTAGTTGCTCGGGACTGAGCTCTATGTTCTGGAGTTCTTGGAGCTTATTGCGGGTGTCTGCGTACTTCCACTGGATGTAGATGAAGCTGAGATCACTGGCGATCTTCTTGACGTAGGAGTTCTGGCTGCTGGGATTGGAGGTCAGGATGAGGCATTGCATGGAGTGGATCATTTGGGTCTCAAATTCGCTCCTACATTTTAAAATGGTTACAGTCATGTCAGATGGATAAATGATTTTACTTGAATTTCTGGAAAATTGCGTGATTCTTCATAATTATTTCCCAGAACTTGATTCTCCTATACGGTTCGTTTGACTAGTCATGTAACATCCGTACTGTCCAGTTCACCCAGTTCGGCTTATCCCTCTATAATTCCATTGGTCTTTCGGACCAGTAGCAAATCAGGAAGTTTAACGCTTTCTTGTGAAGGGCTCCCAGTTCATAGTCTGTCGTAGTCAAGGCTTCTAGCCCTTTTAAAAGAGTCGCATAAATAGTAAGTACTTTGCCGCCCTCCCCAAAGTCAAAAACCCTGATGAAGTTGCTCGTGCAGATGAAAGCGTAGTTCTTCAGCATTTTATCCTAGATTTTTAGGAGGCCCCACACAATCTTCAACAGTTCTTGTTTGTACTTATCGAGTAACTTCTTTAGGCTGCTAATGATGAAG
The DNA here is from genome assembly GCA_023053545.1 of Lepidurus packardi. Lineage (NCBI taxonomy): Eukaryota > Metazoa > Arthropoda > Branchiopoda > Notostraca > Triopsidae > Lepidurus > Lepidurus packardi. The sequence continues at coordinate 62,204 of JAKZAN010000234.1, forward strand.
GAAGTTAGTTGCAATACTTCGATCGCCATACGGTAATGTGCGGATGACTTGTCAGCATCTACCAAAGGAGATCCCAGAAAAAGTTTCTGATTAAGAGTAACCTTCATCAAGTCTACGAACAGCTTCATCGTAGAGTCCTCACCTTCAACTGTCACGATCTGGTCTATCTGCTTGTTCTGGTGGGCTCGCATCAGCATAGGGTAGATGATGTGGCACGAAGTCATAATCTTGGTCTCGATGTGTTCGGGACTGTTCTTCATCATCTAGATGAACTGCACGAACAGCCTCTTCTTAGTCGAGGCAGGGTACCGTTCATAGAGTTAGTATTCGAAGAAGAGCTTCAGGAAGTTGAAGTCCACGATTGAACGGACCCGGAATACCTTGGCCAGTGCGAACAATACATTGGTCTCTTCGGTATTTTCTCTGGAATACACGAGCAGAATCTTGACCAAGAACCTCAGGTCGCTCCTCACCCCTACTTCTTAGCTCCGCTCTTCACCTTTGAGCCTGGCCTCCACAGCTCTATCGAGTCTCGCAAGCAGTCTGTTGGCCAAAGAGTGATTTCGTCGCAACCATCTCGTGTTTCTCTTCGCAAGGGCATTGATGATCTCCAGGACCAAAATATAGTTTTCCTGTGCGAAACGATTGGAGTCATCGAGCAGCCGATCAGCGAAGGTAGGATCTCGCGTGATACGTTCTCTTAAAGGATAGGACTCGTCTAACTTGATAATATCGAGAACCATCTGTAGATAGGATCTCTTACTATCATTGAAAATGGTATCAGCACTGAGCCAACGGGACATAGTGTTGACGAGTTTTGCTAGATTCTGCCTAATCAGCAATGAAACAGCATTGCGACCAAGTCTGGGATTGAAATAGCGACTGATATGAGCAGTGTAGTTGATAATTTGTTGTATGGAATTGATTGTACATTGGGAACCTGTAGATTGATAGGCGAAAGACAGATGCTGGAAAAGTGCAAGAAGGGAGGAAATGCACTTGGTCTCGTGCATGAGTTCGCTGAAATTGGAGTAGACCTTGTTGGACTCATTATCTTTGCACTTGTCGATCTCAGAGAGATGGTCAACAAGGTTAGAGATCATGGCATGGTTAAAACACTGGGTCAGAAGTTTGAGGATTTTCTTGAATAAGTATAAGAAGGATGGCGTTAGCTTTTTGAATCCTAGCTTGAAACAGATCAGCATCGGCTTCAAAATGTTCTTCAGTTTGGTATCGTTCGATAACAGCTATTTGGGGTGTTCTTATTTGGACAGCAGCTCTTTAAGAGCCTTGTATGCAGTGGATCGAGCTGTCCGGTCCACGCGCGCCAGTAGATTGAACAAAGTGCTAATGATGTTGGATCTTACCAATAGAATTGGGGATCTCTCATTCAGCTTCTTCAGATTCACCTTCACAATTTGAAACACATTCTCATTAAGCAGGATGGACTTGAGGAAGTTGATGATTGATGCGATCAACTGGCCCCACATCTTGATATCTAAGTCAATGTCTTCGATGTTGAGGCCAAACTCTTGGTCATCAAAATATGTGTTGTTATTGATTGGGTTGTAAGTATTGTTGATTTGCTCTCTACCGATTACCCCTCGATTCGGAGCCATTATTGGGGGACGTACATTCGGAGGAAAGTGAGGAGGCTGTGGAAGTGGCGGCACAACTGGCTGCTGCGGCTGTTGGGGTGGTTCTTATAGAATGATCTTTACGTGATTCCCAAACAGTTTCTCGTTTATCGTCACAATATCCAAGGCTATCTTGATGATTTTGTTGAACTCAGGGTCGAACTGCATGTATTTTTCAAGAAAACCTGCAGGCATTACTTCTTCTGCTTCCTTCTTCGTGAGCAGCGAGAAAGACTGATACATTTTGCCTTGGTGCTTGACCGAGATCAGCCACTCGATGGTCCGGAAGGCATTGGTCATGAGCTTTATGTTCTTCTCGTTTTGTTTGAGTGTCTCTTCGTTAATGTTGTGCAGAATCCTCTCCGCCTTCTTGATGATCTGGTTCATCGGACACGTTTTGAGTCCTTCTCTCACAGCGTTGAGGTTGTACTTCGACTGGGACAGAGTGAACTCGCAGGAAGTGTCCTCGATTTCTTGCCATGGCTTGCCTCCGTACAGAAGGGAACACATGTTGACATCGGGCATGGCGGTGACCATGTTCAGGAAGCACATGGAGATGTGGTGGGCCTCCGAAGAGTAGCTGAGCAGATTATCCAGGACGCGTGCGAAAAACTCATTCCAGTTGTCGTGGTTCAGGATAGCCTGGTCCTTGAGTAGGATGGTGAAGAGTTTCTCAGCGATCATAGAGGGATACTGGCTGATTTTCAGGTTGAGGATTTCTGGGATCGTGGAGGCAGAGATGTACATTGCTTCGATGATCTGCAGACACATCTCGAAGAGCACCTTTTCGGGAGTACGGTCTAGCAGCAGTGCCAGAACTGACAGAGAGGCGTGCCTGAAGGGTAACACATAGTTGCAGCGATTTTCGGTTTGGCTTATGGTGGCAGTACTCGTATTGGAGCTGATCATGACACACTGGCTGAGCAGCAGGCTGATCACGTAGGAGTACAGATCGTGTTCAGTCTTCTGGTTGGTATCTCTCACTTTGTTGAGCATCTCCTCCAGCAGACTCCACAGAAAAGCTTTGGGTTCCTGGGAGATCTCATTGATGCAGTGGTCTTATCGAGTGATAAGTACTCTTTCGTTGAGGTTGATGACAAGGCACTTGATGAAGAGCCGCGAGTAGTTGGTCAGTCCGTAGAGGAAGAGTTAGTTGCACACCGAAGTTCCGATTTTGCTGAGGTCAGCTCTCACTCCTTCCCGGATGCGAGTCAGGAGGTTGGGTGAGATAGTGATGTACTTGGAGTGCAGCGACAGCATCGAGGAAAAGACTGCGATGAGTCTCTCTGATATGGGATTGTGTTTCTCAAGAGTCAGGGGCAGGGTTTCTCGGAGTACGTTGAAGGCAGTCTCGATCATTTCAACAGAGTAGAGGGTGTGGGACTGGTAGTACTGGTCTAGCAATTTATCAAAGATCTCAATGGAGTACTCAATGCAGTTCAGCATCGATACCTTGAGTTTCTTGTTGGTCCTGAGTTCTTCGTAAACCAGCTGGATTTCTGAGGTTTTCTGTTCAATTTTTGTATGATCAATGGATATTTTATGGTTATGTTGACGTGATACAGCGCCCAGTTTGGCAAGTAATTTGAGACTGAGACTACTTAGATCCTGGGACATCTTCTCTAGTTTGAGGTCAGTAGTTTTGGAGTCAGCGACGATCTCGAGGAGTCGGTTGATCAACCTCTCTTTGATGGGTTCTAGAAATTAGTCGATTTACTCCCGTGTAGAATGGGAAATTATAATTTAAAATAGCTTGAGTGTTCGAAGAAGATATGTGAAGGTATAGTCAGTCATCATGCAGAGGCAATGAAGCAGGGGCTTCACAATGTATCCCGATTTCGCATACATGATGAGATGCTTACTCTTCAGAGGCAGTGTGATTATCAGTTCAGTTACGATGTCTTGCAGCTAAGGAATTCCTGTGTCAAACAACTTATGCAGGTTATCAAGAACGTTGACGTTGGCAAAGTTAGAATAGGGCGAAGATAATTGTGATCCTGCAGGAGGGGTAGTCTTGCTGCAGATATAGAAGAACTCGTTAAACAAAGGAGAGGTATTTTATCTGTTGCTGTTGTAAAGGATGTTCTTAAAGAGGGTGCGCATCAGATGCAAGTAGTCCAAGCAGAAGCGAGAAGTGTGCGCCTTCTTGATCAGAAAGAGGACGATCTGCCGGAAGTAGTTGCGGATGAAGGAGTCATCACTGTAGCGGGACAGGCAGCGGAAAGGGAAGCGGATGAGCTTCTGGAGGAGGCTGAAGTACTCGTCGCGGTAGGAATAGAACTCGTGGAAGGGGTCGAGTTGGTCGGAACTGTGCTCGAGTTTGATGATAAGGTTGTAGATGAGGAGTTCCACGATGTTTTTGTTGAAGGGGGCAGCCTGGGTGGTGGAGCAGAAGGGCTCGATCAGCACCCACTGCAGACACTCGTCCGAACAGTGCTTGGCATACTTGAGGAGGTGTTTGAAGAAGAGTTCCATGTTGGGCTCGAAGATGTCGCGGAAGTTGATAGGGTCGTAGATCTGCGAGAAGATCAGCATGAAGGTTTTGAGGTGCCCCTTCTTGTGATGCTCGTCCGAGTGGAAGTCGTAGTCGTGCAGAGTCTCGAAGACTTTGAGCCCATATTTGAGCAGTCGGCCCAAGATGGTGCACTGTTCCTCGTTCAGCAGCTTCTTGTTGGGAGTGTAGAAGTACAGCGACTTCATAAGTGCCCCCTCGGAGGGCGAGTGTTGGGTCAGGTTCTGGTTGATGAAGATTTCGGTGAGTCTGTTAGCGAGCAGGATGCACTTCTCCACCACCTTCGTCTTGGCCTCCTTCATGTAGTTGTAGTAGTTGCTCATCTTGACCGGGTGCGAGTTGAAGGCCAGTTCTTCCTCTTCTTCGTAGATCATCAGGAACTTGTTCTGCACCGACGAGAGAGTCAGCAGACTGGAGTCGATCTGGTCTGAGCTCTCTTCGATGAACTGTGCACGCACTTCGTCCCACTTCTGTTCCTCCAAGCCATCCTTCGACGGCAAAGTGTGCAGCTGCACGTGCTCGAGCTTCTCTGCTCCTGCGCCTTTCTTCCCACCTTTCTGCTACCCTTTCTCGTTCCCTTCCACGAACATGGATATTTAGGCGAACACATTCTTCACCATGCCGAAGCGCAGGGAGATGGCGTTGAGGACACGGGTCATGAGACTGAGCTTTCTCATGTGGCACCTTCGGGCAACTTCCGTAAGGTTGCTGCTGAGGAAGGCTACATTTTCTGCGTCTTGCTGCTTGGGGAACAATTTCTCAACGAGAAGCGTGAGCATATCGAGGGAACGTTCCTGGACATACAAGTAAAGAGAGCCGTCTAGTATAGCTTTGAATGTAGAGTCAAAAAGACGTTCAATCTGTACGAAACAGGTATCAAACTCACTATCAAATTAATCAGAAGAAGTAGTCTGGGTGGGAATGCTTTTGAGAGAGGTCAGGTATGTCGGGAAAAGGTGGTGGAGAATTAGGTTAGAGCGAACAATATCGACCCAGTAGATAGATATAGTGTTTTTGGAGTGCTCGCCAGCGAATCTGTTTTTGCCGAAAATGACTTCCTCATTGAGGATCTCTCTGATGATCTAAGCTGCTTCTTCCTTCTTGAGCCTCGTCTCTAGTAGGTTATTTATTAGGAGTTTGAGGCGGTTGACGATTTCTTGGCGGTGGGTATGCGACTATTCGGGACAGTTTTTGAGAAGGTGGATATAATTTAACAACACTTCCGAAACATGGATATACTATGCTTGTTCAACAATGTGTTGCTTCAGGAATCTGTTGCTGTTGCTCATGTCTCTTCGCTCACCCTCTTTGTCGTTCTTCAGCAGGATGAACAGGAACTGCAGCAGTCTAGTCATCATCCCGATCAGCTCCGAGTTGAAGTCGTGGGTCATGGTTTCGTAGAACTACTGGTAAGGGATTCTTCGCAGAGAGTTGATGATGTTGGCGATCGAGTCACGCAGAAGCTCCTTCACCCTGTTCTCCTCTTTCCCGTCCTTCCCGTCCTTCCAAATGTCGACGTAGGCCATCAAGTGCACGAAGAGGTTCGGCACCTGGTTCAGGAACTTTAGAGACTTGCTGTTGGGGAGCGGGGGTTTCTATCCTTCGGAAACGGGTCTGCGATACCGTGCGAATTCGGGGTCTTTGGTGTGCTCGTGAAGTTTGAGCAGGAAGTCGGTCTTGTGCTTCAGGAACTCGAATAGACGCATGTAGTGCTGCTTTTCGAGGCTGACTCCTCCCTCATTGGCCTGCTTGATGAGGGCGTCCATGGCCTTGCTGGCCTGGATGGCGTTGGTCTCGTTATCCCGCTGCAGGATGTCGAACAGCCTCTGGAACAAGTCTCCGTTCTTTTTCGTGGAGACAAAGTCGCGCTCAAGGATCTCGAGGATGAGCATCTTGGACTTCTGGACGTCGTCTGGGGCGTCGAGAGCCAGGGAACTGTTGTTTAGAGACTCGAGGAGCAGCTCGATCATACGCTCCTTGAAGTTAGGAAGATCTGAGTCTCTTCGGTTTGCAGCCTGTAGGTTCTTGAGATCGTCGAGTAGTTTTTTAAGTATGAGAAGGTTGTTAGAGGTGAGGACGGACCCTGTATGTAAATAGAGAGTTGGGTGGATAGTGGTTGGAGGGTTGGGTATTTACGGTTGTGGAGGTCTGCCTTGAGGAGTGCGAAGACTTCTTCCTGGGAGGGCACCTATTTTTTAATATTCATTATAAATGATTAAGTGCCTGGAGAGTCGGTGCGGACTATAGAGTTTGTAATAAAGATAAACATTATATTATTCCAAATCTTGGCACACTTTAAACTTGTCCACTTTGCCGAACCTGCCTTCATCCTAGCGACAGCGTGGTTTCGCCAGCATCTTCCTCAACCACTCACTCCCTGCTAATGGTTTGCAGGGTAGGACCGTCTGTCTGGTATCGGTGCTAAGCGTGATAAGTCTATTTTGGTTCTGCACACCTAAAAATGAGGGAATATATTATGTGAAGGCCCAATATTGGCATTATGATTTTGGAAGGACAGACTAAGTGAGTATATAGTATCGTGCAATTAGCTATAGTCTAGATACTGTTGAATTACATCAGCTTAATAATGGACTTCCAGATTTTAGAAGAAGAGGGAACAGCACACTCTTCCGAAGTAGACCCGCAGCAGAATGCCAAGTTTCTTGGCTGTGTGCGACTCTTTTCCTGAGTATCCCTCGAGATCCCTCAGCAACCTCAATCCTGAAACTGCCATCACTCTTTATGGAATGGTATGGGCTGAGACTTTGGTTCACGATTGTCTATGATATGGGGAGAGTGGAGAGGAGCAGCACGGTTTGAGGATTGGCAGCCACTTGTGTTACCGTGAGTACT